>CAUYON010183169.1:0-12215 GCA_963573935.1 Arctocebus calabarensis | reverse complement strand
CAAGCCCGGCCTCGGCCGAACTGCAAAACAAAAAAAAATAGCCGGGCGCTGTGGCGGGCGCCTGTAGTCCCAGCTACTCGGGAGGCTGAGGCAAGAGAATCGCTTAAGCCCAAGAGCTGGAGGTTGCTGTGAGCAGTGTGACACCATGACACTCTACCCAGGGCGATAAAGTGAGACTCTGTCTCTACAAAAAAAAAAAAAAGAAAGAAAGAAATAGAGCTAATGACAGGTCTACCTCATAGGGGGTTCAATGTTGCCTGGGCCCTGGGGGTGGGGCTTTCCATGAGGCCTAGTAAACAGCATGTGCTCAATAAGCAGAAATTGTTGATCACTTAATTACTTCTCTCTTTAAACTATGATTTCCGACTGCTTTGCTGGGGCTGGCTGGTAGGAGTTCATAGGCTAAGTTTAAAATACTGATTATTTTCCTGGAGTCTAAAGCTGTCATGCCTCCACCAAGGTTTGCTTCTCCTGCTTCTGGGTTTCTGGGGAGCTTGGGCCCGGAGCTCTTACTGGCTGCTTCCGGCCAGCCCTTGCTGACACCCCAAGCAGCCAGTTGTCACTTCATGCCAAATAGAAAGGAAAGAAAGCATCAGGAGAAGACACATTTTTAATCTGGAGAAGATTCCTTTCTTTCCATTTAAGCCCTTTTCCTGCTTGGCCCCCTGCATGTTGAAAGTTGACTACAGAGAGGCTGCAACTTTTTCTTTCAGAACCTGCATTTGTACATCAATCTGTGTAAAATTCTAAAAAATAATATGTGGGATATTTTCCCAAAGGATATAGATCAATTGATGTTTTTGAGTCAGTATCAGTCATTCACCAACCATGCCAGCAAACAGAAGCCCCTGCAGGTACGCTTCTCAGAGGTTAAATTTGTCACCTTTAGAGGAACAGTGTGTGATCCCAAGGACAAATCCTAGGGGGATATCATACCTCCATAGCCTCCCTGACAGGCAAAAAGGACCCAGCCCACAGCTGCTGCCCACAGGGTCCGGTGGAGGGCCTGGTAGAGGGCTGTGGCCACTGGGGAGGAAGCAGAGGTGTCATCTACCACGTATGCCAGAGCCACCACTGCCAACAGGGCAGACAGGGAGCAAATCCAGCCCAGCAGGGCCTGCACCTGCGGGAGAGGAGAGGCAAGTCCAGCTACTTGATTCCCTTTTTTTATATAAACTTACCTTTTCAGCATCGTTATTGTGACGGGCAGGTCTTTATTTGTCACTGCACAGATTTAACTAAAATAAAAGGTTGTTTAACTGGAGACAGGGATTTTTGCGGTGGCAGAGTTCTGTGCCTTGATTGCAATGGTGGTGGTTACAACAAGACTGCCACGTGACAAAATGATCTGGAACCAAACGCACATGCACACTCACAGGAGCACACACACCTAAGTGAAGGCACAGACTTCTGATGGAGGTAAGAGCTGTGGATTGTGCCAATGTCAAGTTCCTGGTTATGATCATGCACCATACTTATGTCACATGTTCCCAGTAGGGGAGCTGGGGAAAGTCTTGCAACCTCCTATGACCCTAAAATCCTTTCAAAATGACAGTGAAAATAAAATAAAGAAAGTAATGCTCTGACGCACTCCCCCATGCCTAACCTCTCATTCTGTCTCTTAACCAAATAAAGCCCCTTGATGAAGTTTACTCCCGTGCCCCTAAATGTGAGGGCCTACAGCACACAGCCCCAGGCAATACCCAGGTCACCAGGGACATAGAAAGGTGGAAGAATGGGAGAATGGAGATGTTTTCAGCTCAAAAAAAGCCTCATGAGTTAAATCCTAATATTTGGCTCAATTCAAGATCTCAGATCTATGTTACCTCACTTGACCTCTTCAGACCCAGACTTGTCATCTCTTGCTTTTCTGCTGCTGCGATGGCGTCTACACTGCACGGAACCGACATCATATCAACCCACTGTGTTGGCTCTGAGATGCCCGCCCTAGTCAGAAGAGGAAAGATTACCCCAAGGGGCTCTCCTCTCTTCAGCCGAGGATCCTCTTTACCCCTTTGCCAAGTCTTTGGCCTAAACAGGCCTGCAGTCTGTCCAGAGTCATCACGGGTATGGTGTCTTCTTTCTGTCCTTGTCTGTCTGTATTGTGATGCAGCCTGCACACCCTCTCCTCGCCCACAGCGCATGCCCCTCTTCTGCCAGCTTGGATGCCATGTTACTTTCTAGCTTCTAAAGATCTGAGTTTGATCCATCAAATCCCTCTGTGCTGTTTCTCCAGCTTGGCTTGGCTTATGTTCCACCTGCGCACTTCCTGGTCCTGACCCTGGCCCTTGAAATGACCCCCAAATGCTCCCTCTTCATCTGGGATTTTCCCTCTTTCTCACGCCCTTCTTCCCCCTGCCGCTCCCTGTCCCCCCGCCCCCGAGGCTTCATGTAATCTGGCCTATGTTGAAGTGTCTCATTCATGGCACTCTGTTCTAATCTACAAGGGAATTGGGCCTTTCCAGGGAAATAGCCTAATTTCCAATCTATAGAAAAATAACGCCTATATATTTATTCCTTCTAGTTAAGTCCTCTCTCCTGTTCCTGCCAGGAGCAACACAAGATTTCCCAGGGACCATTTCTCTGAAATGTCAGGTGTGGTCCTCACAAATTCTAGGCAGACAAAATCAGGGTCTAACAGAGGGGTTTGGGGCAGGAGTTACATCCTAACAGTGCAAGGGAACTCCTGGCCCTGTTTCCATTGAAAGCAATTTCATTCATTTCATTCATTCATGTATTAAGGGTATTAAGTGCCTTTAGTTGAGTCAGGATCTCAGAACCAGAGTCTGGTGATTCAGAGGTAAGACAGCTTGTGCCTTCCAGGACATCACAGTCTATGAGGTAGAATAATGCTGTACTGCATGGTAAGAATCCTGGTCCAGGAAGACTTCTTAGAGGTGAAAACCTGCAGGGAGCCCTGGAGGCTGAGTAAGAGACAAGCTCTTTCTCTTCAATGAGATGACAGGGCTGACACAGAGCTGCAGATCTTTGTGAAGACCATCACCCTTGGTGATGAAGAATGTTAAAACCAAAATCCACACAAGGAGGGCACCTCACCTGACCAGCAGCATCCCCTATTTGTGGGCAAACAGGTGGAGGATGGGCACACTCTTTCAGATTACATCACCCAGAAAGAGTCCACCCCACACCTGGTGTTTCACGTGAGAGGTGGCATCACTGAGCCTTCCCTCCTCTCTCCTTCCCTACAGAAATACACCTGAAATGAGACGATCTGCCACAAAAGTTATGCTCACCCGCACCCCCATGCTGTCAACTGCCACAGGAGAAGTGCAGCCACACCAACGACCTGTACCCCAAGAAGAAGGTGAAATAAGTCTCCTCCACCTTTCTCCACAGGGCAGCCTCCTGCCCAAGCCCTATAGACCTGGGGCCACAATAAAGTTGCCTTTTCCTTGACTGGAGAGAGAGAGAGAGTGAGATAAAGGGGAGGGGTGAATGTGGGAAAGTAAGAGGGGACAGAGGCACATTCCAGGCAGAGAAGGAAGCAGGAGCAACTGCATGTGTGTTGGGAATGCCCGTGTGTGAGAAAGAGACAGACAGAGAGGAGAGAGAGCCGCTGCAGTCAAAGGCACCGTGGGCAGGTGGGAATAACAACACACACAGTGCAAGGCGGGGAGTGGCAAGAGAGACAGCACTGAGGAAACGGACAGAGCCACATCCTGGGGCCTTGCTGAGCAAATTGAGCTTTATCTTGGGGGTCAAAAGGAAGCCATTGAAAGGTTTTGCCAGTTCAAGGACATGGCCAAGGTGTTATTTTGGGGATCTGAGATCAACAGACTGGAATTGAAAAAACTAGTGAAGAAGTCCAGATGAGAGACAGATGAACTTCAATGAGGTCAGCTGGAGAGGCTGTGAGAGGATGGTAGGAGAAGTTTAATCAGTGGGGCTTGGTGGCCAATAGAGTGAGGGGTTGGTCATTGGTAAGGTGGTGTCTGGGTTTCTAGCTTGGGGCTGAAGGGAGAACCAGAATGATGCTAATATGACGTAATGATCTAGAGAAGAAAATGTGTGGTCAAGGTGTACCTGGAAGGTACATAACACCTTCTCCCTCTCTTCCCCTCTAGGCCCTCAGGTTCTGATTTGCCAGATGGAACCATAAAATCTGGTTGAGAATCCTGTCTATAGAAACCATGGGGCATGTCCTGTTCAAAATCCAACCCAATTCACTGTCCTCTTCCAGAAAAGGATCTTGCCCTTGTAATCTCACCAGGTCTAGGTTCCTACACCAGTAGTTTCTTTAGGTATGTTCCAACGTTCGTTTGGGTGGGACCCCACTCCAAATCTGGAGCTTAATAAAGGGAGCTCAATGAAGAAAGCAGAGAATCAAGTTCTGGCAAGAGAGAAAGTCCTTCTTATTCTTTGGTATGATAATCTATTGCACTGCAATACCCGGCGGTCTGACTCCGCTGCCCAGGGCTTTAGAAGATCCTAGCCAGATGGGCCATACCAGTCCCCATCATACCGTGAGGCTCAGGGGAACTATACCTTGGTTCTTAGAATGTTTTCCTGGTTTTGATGCATGAAAATGCTTAGAAAGAGACCCACAAGGAATGGCCCAAACCGGCAGTAGGGCTTGCTGTAGTACTCCAAGAAATACAATGCAGTTGCATTTTCACTGAAAAATACAAGAAAATAAGGAAAATGGTTAAGTTTGATCTGGTCATTGAAAAGGAGATACCTGAAATGTCCTTTAGGGTAATCATCTAATCCAGAAGTAAATTCGGTGCATGTTTGTTCATTTCCTCGGAAACAGTGACCTGTAAACAGTGACCCCATGATCCTGCCTTAGGCAGCAGCAGGCTTATCCCAGTTCCACATTCCCCTGAGTCCATCTATCCTGGATCTTAAGGAAATATGGTGACTGTGCTCATTTTAAATGTGTAATTATTTCTACTGGCTGACATGTCAGGACAGCTCTAAAAATGTAGTGCCCAGGCTGGGCATGATGGCTTACCCCTGTAATCCTAGCATTCTGGAAGGATGGATTGCTTGAGCTCAGGAGTTGGAGACCAGCCTGAGCAAGAGCGAGACCCTATCTCTACTAAAAATAGAAAAACTAGCCAGGCATGGTGGTGGGCATCTGCAGTCCCAGCTACTAAGGAAGAAATTTCCTCCTGGTGAGGAGGCTGGACAAAAAGGAGCCCTTAGGCCCAGGAGTTTGAGGTTGCTATGAGCTCTAATGGTGCCGCAGCACTCCATACAGGGTGAGAGCAACTCTGTCTCAAAACTAAAAAAAAAGGTACTGGCAAGAAATCGGGAAATGAACCCAAAGCTCCCGGGGACAAAGGTTGATCCTGAAGGCATATTAGAATACTCTTCCAATGGCTCGGCGCCTGTGGCTCAACGGGCTAAGGCGCCAGCCACATACACCTGAGCTGGCGGGTTCGAATCCAGCCCAGGCCCGCCAAACAACAATGACGGCTGCAACCAAAAAATGGCCGGGCATTGTGGTGGGCACCTGTAATCCCAGCTACTTGGGAGGCAGAGGCAAGAGACTCACTTGAGCCCAAGAGGGGGTGTTGCTGTGAGTTGTGATGCCACAGCACTCTATCCAGGGTGACAGCTTGAGGCTCTGTCTCAAAAAAAAAAAAAAAAGAATACTCTTCCAAAAGTCAGTTGCCCTGGCAACTGCAGAGATTCCGCTGCAAGGTGGGGTTGGAAGTATTGATGGGGTTTGGGAGCTCCCCAGGTGGCTCTAGTGTGCAGCCAGGGTAGAAGACACAGGGTAGACATAATGAGCCTCCTCCACAAGGGGGAATGGCATGATGTGGGGAGGGCATGGCGCCCTCCCGGTGAGGAGGCTTAGGGCATAGTCCCTGCATGTGTTCGTTTAATCCACCCACTCACAGACATTATATACACTGAGCCATTCTGCCAGAAACGGTTCTGGGCTTTTTAATTTTGAGAGGTCTGCGAAGGCTGCTCTGAAAATGTGGCATTTGTTCTGACACCAGAGAGACTCGAAGAAGAAAGCCCAGGTCTAGGTTCCTACACCAGTAGTTTCTTTGGAAACTACTGCAGAGAAGATCTTAGAATCTAACAGAAAAGCTGTTCCCTCTACCCTGAGGGAACAACACACCCAAAGGCCCTGAACCAGGTTGGGTGGGGGACGTGCTTGGCGTGTTGTTCCAGTGTGGCTGGTCCAGAGTCAGCAAGTGAGAGAGTGATGGGTGAGGCCAGTCAGCAGATGACTGTCGCAGCTGACTTTGACTTGTGTCACTCTGACAGCTGTACTGAGAATAGCAGGTAATCCTGTCAATTTTCTCTCTCTGATACACAGGGTTCTTATAAGGAAGAATCGCCACACATACCCCACTGGGGAGGCAAAATAGCATGTGGGTAAGGTCCCGGGTTCAATCACACTTAGGCCACTTGGCTGCATGACCCGGGCTTCCTTAAGGTTCAGTTTCCCCCTCTAGCATTGGAGCTCATATGCAGCGATTCGCCCCTGGAGGAGAAACTCATTGCAGCCACGTGGGGGCGCTCCCTTCCTCTGGGAAGCACGTCCCTGAGCCCTGCGAGTTCAGGGAGGACCCTGCCGCCGCCGCCGCCACCGCCACCGCCACGGCCACCAACAGTGCAAGTTGAAAGGTTCGGAAGTTTGGAAGCAAAAGTGCAATCAACTTTCCAACCCAGACAAAAAATTTCCCACCCAGATTTTCCAGGATATGATGCGCACAGGACAAAGAGCCCGGCCTTCAGCTGCCCTCCCAGGGAGGTCTCGGCTGAGCAGAAGCCAGGCTGGGAGCCGCCTTACCTGGCCTCTGTCGGCGACGCCACTGGAAGGTTGTAAGCCAGAGTGAGCAGAGAAGTGGCAGTGAACGATGTCAAGAACAGCACGGCCCCAAGGAGGATGAGGGCGTGTTTACTCCTGCAAACAAAAGAGGATGTGGAGAAGGGCATCCTTCAGTGTCTTTCATGGCAACATTTATGGATACAAACAGCTGGAAATCGTGACAATCAGAGGAGCTTCCTGCAGCCTGCGCTTTGGAGAGGCAGAGAGGGCACAGAGAGCTGGGCTAGGGGCTGAGTGCCGGGGGAAGCCTTTGGTCTTGACTCTTGGCCATTTTCTAACTGTGCGACCAAGGCATGGCCTTGAACTTGAGTGTCCACATCTAAGTGGGAATAGCAATAATATCCTTGCCTGCTCCACCCTGAAGCTAACTGTGCAGCTCCAAATGAGACCTTGCTAGGGAATGTCCCTTGAAACACAATTTGGACACAAGTGGGGGTTCATTTAGGAGGCAGGGTATGAAAGGCAGGGTAGGACACGAGGTACACATGGCACTTGATTCCAAGCTCAGGGGAGAGAGGATAAAGAAGGAAGGTGTCCCAGTGTCCCCCTCCCCCACAACCTGGAGGCAGTGCCTGAGACAAATGTCTGGGTGCCCAGTAGGTAGTTCATGGAGGAGTAGAAATAAGAGACCAAGTAGTAGAACAGGGAAAGCCCATACAAGTTTGTACTATCAAGAGCCAGTACTCAATTCCTCCAGAATGTTCTGCAAAGTCTTATGAAATGAACTTCAAAATTGTCCTGGGCGAAGAAAGAAGGGGGACTTTTCCCAATGCCTTCTATCACCCATGGGTCAATTTCCCACATAAATTAATTACTCCACACTTTGGGATCATGCGTGTGTAAGGCCAGGAAGGTCCCAAGGGAGGCCCAGCTGTTCTGGGGCAGGGAGATGAGGTTTGAGAAAGAATACAGGCTCAGAGCAAGACCCTGTCTGCTATCCTGTTGCACCTGCTCAGAATCATGAGGATTGGGACTAAGAGGATCTGCAGTGGTATAGAAGAAATGTCAAACACAAGCATAAGACCATCCAGCCACAGCCCTACCCCGATGATGCCTTTGACAACCCTATTCCACTGCTCAAAGTTGCCATGGTTCTCTGTGAGGAAGGGATGAGATAAATACCATTCAGTTATCAGCATACTGATGCAGGGAAAAAGTGATTTCCACCCAGAGTGCCAATTTTAGTTTAATGCTTGGAAAGAAGGATGAATCCTAGCTCCATGGTGCTGTGATCGACTAGTAAATGTCTGCTGAATGTGGGTAAGGGAAAGGGATGTGGTAAAAATACTGTATATTTTCGGTGACTTTTTTCAAACCCTGTAGCTCTGGTCTCCTTGTATTTCTGAACTCAAAAAAGACCTGATTCCATTGGCATTCTCCTCAAATATATTCTGTAAATGAAAAAAGCCCCATTGTTTATATCTTCCTCCATTTAGAAAATGTAGTTGCATAGTCACAAGCTTGGACAGTATGAGCTTTCAGCTGAGGGACTGAAATCTACCTTCCATGACAGCTTCTAGGGAAGATGCTGATGTGGGGGTCAGCCTCCTCAGTCACAAGGACCCTCGAGTGGGTTCCCAGCCAGGTCTAGAAAGGGTGGGAGGAAAGTACTAAGAATTCATTGTCCTAGGTTGGTGGTAAACCATCCAGTCGGGCCATCCCACAAAAACCCACATCCACCCAAGTAAATATGTGTTTAAGTCCCCACCTACTTTCAGGATTTAGTCTGCTACAGACTCTATAGGGCTTTACAAGCTAACCATCATTTCAACTGAACTAACACAGCTTCCTGATACAAAATGTTATGAGCTGAATTATGTTCCCATCAAAGTTACATGCTGAAGTCTAAATGTAATTTTATTTGGAGAGAGAGTCTTTAAAGAGATAATTAAGGTTAAGTGAGGTCTTTGGGCTGGGCCCTAATCCAAGATGACTAGAGGCCTCAGGAGAAGAGGAAATTTGGAAACAAAAGGAAGAATATGTGAAGACTCAGGGAAGTCAAGCTTAGTGGCTCACACCTATAATCCTAGCAGTTTGAGAGGCCAAGGTGGGGAGAATCACTTGAAATCAGAAGGATCAGCCTGAGCAAGAGTGAGAACTCATCTATACAAAGAACAGAAAAATTATGTATGTATGGTGATGCATGCCTATGGTTCCAGTTACTTAGGAGATTAAGGCAGGAGGATGGCTTGAGCCCAAGAGTTTGAGTTTACTGTGGTTACTATGAACTATTAATGATCCCACTGCACTCTAGCCCAGGAAACAGAGGGATACCATGTCTCAAAAAAAAAAAAAAAAAAGACTCAGGGAGAGGATGGCCATCTGCAAGCTGAAGAAAGAGGCCTCAGAAGAAATTGATTCTGCCAACAACTTGGTCTTGGATTTTGGAAACCAATTGCTATTGGTTAAGCCACGCAGTCTATAGTGCTTTGCAATGGTGGAACTAGCAGGTTAATACATTGACAACCAAACAACCAGATAGGGAAAGGGTGAATGTTGAAGAGGGCACAGGCCCCACCTCCTCTCCTGTTAGTCCTGTGTCCTTCTGAACCCTGGGTTGCTAATTGGAACCTCTGGCCATGGCACAAACAGCCTAGTGCTAAGGCAGCCCCCTGGGCCACTGTAGTTAGCATTTGTATTTTCTGGCTCTCTGGGAGGGCTGCTCCCAGATAAGTGGGATAGAGAAAAGACCAGAGTTTCAAGCATTGCCCACCACCACTGTTGTCTCGGGGATGTCCGTCACTTGGAAAGGCCCACATGGGAGCTGTAGCCCCAAAGGAAGAAGAAAAGCAGAGAGCATCTCCCTCTGGTCTGACAGACCCCAGGCTGCCACCACGGCCTCTGTCAGCCCCATCAGCCCCAGCCTCCAGGCCAGGACTCCCCACTGGATTCTTCTTGCCCTTTGCTCACTAAGTACCCAGACCAGCAGTCAGAGAATTGGCTCCAAATACTGTCTCCGAGGGAAACTGGAGGGCCTGCCGTTTCTCCTCTGCCAGTGTTGGGGGCCTCCGAGGCCTTGCACCTGCCCGCCTGTACCTGCAGACACTGGCCACGGTCTGGGCTCAGCTTCTCCTCCTCACCCACGGGAATAATTTTGAAGTATTTCTTCTTTCTATTGTCCACAAGATTTGGCATGCTCTGTTTTTTGAAATTATCTTCTATTTTTATTTATAAATATTAGTTGTCTATTTTTTGAGGCTTTGGGGGAAAAAAAGAAGTTAACGGATGACTCCATACTGAACCTCAGAGTCACAGCATTCTATGATAGACATACTTTTATCTGACAATGTGAATGTTATTTTTTTTGTATTATTAGTAATATTATTGCTTAATATTTCATTGCAGCAATAGTCTGATTTCTTTTCCAAATGTATTTACCTTCGTTCATTCTTTATGAGATCTTTGTTTCTAGTCCTTATCTTAAACATTGTTATTGTTATTAAATTTTAATCCTTTTTAATTTTGTGAAGGCAAAAAGTGGAAACCAAATAAACACATGTATATATGTAGAGAAAATAAAAATAAAATAAAATAAAATAATATAGGGAAATGCACATGTTAAAACTACTAAAAGAAAGATACTAAAGTGTATATACAGAATGCTTTCACATGTAAAAAGCTGCACAGAAACAATATCAGAAAAATAAGCACCAGGCTTGGTGCCTGTGGCTCAACGGGCTAAGGCGCCAGCCACGTACACCTGAGCTGGCAGGTTCGAATCGAGCCCTGGCCCACCAAATAACAATGACGGCTGCAACCAAAAAAATGGCTGGGCGTTGTGGCAGGCGCCTGTAGTCCAGCTACTTGGGAGGCAGAGGCAGGAGACTTGCTTGAGCCCAGGAATTAGAGGTTGCTGTGAGCTGTGATGCCACAGCACTCTATCCAGGGTGATAGCTTGAGGCTCTGTCTCCAAAAAAAAAAAAAAGAAAAGAAAAGAAAGAAAAGAAAAAGAAAACGAAGCGCCAAAATATTAGCAATGAATTCATCTTGCCTTGAGTGACAAGATGGAGGGATTGTTTTCCCTTTCCTTAATCCGAATGTTTTCCAATATTCCTTACATTGAACATAGATTTTTATAAGAAAGAATAATAAATCTCTTAAAATATGGCAGGGGTAATCCACAAATTATAAGACTTTCCACAAATTATTGAGGCCTTAAAGCGTTTCTAAACCTAACAAAAATTAAGGTGATAAATGCCCAGTGTAGTTGCAGATACACAGATATGTTGCCAAGGGCACTGTAAATTACCCTGCTGACTCCACAGAGCCATCTGACACTATGTGACAAGTACCACAAAATTGTTCCTGCTCTTTGACCTAGAAATTCCACTCAGAAATCTGCCCCCAAGGAAAAAACTAAGAAAAAGTAGTGTGTTCAAAGACAGTCATTGTGAAGTCATTTATAATCATGAAAAATTAGATGCAATCTAGATGCCCAACCATAAAAGTGGTATATAAATCCTAAAATAGACAGGTATGTAGGTTATGAACATTTAGGAAGTTTTTATAAACATTTCAACCTCTGGAAATGTTCATAAAAACAGTTACATAGAAAAAGCTGGACATTAGCTATTACACATAGACACTGATAATAATTCTGCAAAAAAACACCCTGATTTGTGTATAACAAATGTTGGAAGAGAATTTGGAAAGGTGAAAAGTAGAACATTTGGTATTTCCTTTTCTGAGCGATTAATTTCTTCTGCATAGAACTGAAGCCCTTTCTAAGAGTTTTGTGAAATTAGCCACATGATGACCAGGCACGCTGGTGGCTCACACCTGTAATCCTAGCACTTTGGGAGGCTAAAGCAGGCACCTGTAGTCCCAGCCACTTTAGGAGGCTGAGGCAAGACGATCACTTGAACCCAGGAATTTGAAGTTACTGTGAGCTCTCATGCCAGGGTATTCCTCTACCCAGGGTGACAAAGTGAGACTCTGTCTTAAAAAAAAAAAAAAGAAAAAGAGAAAGAGGCCACATGAGGAGAAAAAGTTGCCCCAGTTAGACTCACTTGCCATAGATGAAGATGAGGAGTGGCGTTGTGAGATGGAACTGGAAATCATTGGCAAGGTACCACGTCCAACCATTGCACTGAAAGAGAAAAGCAGAGGTCATTCCTTCCTTCATTTGCCACGTCTGTTCCACACTGTTCACCTGCCTGGGCTAGGAGGAAGGATTCAGTTCTTATAATAAGCCAAATGGCAGGTATTATTATTACTATTTTTTTTTTTTTTGAGACAGAGCCCCAAGCTGTCACTCTGGATAGAGTGCTGTGGCATCACAGCTCACAGCAACCTCCAATTCCTGGGCTCAAGCGAGTCTCTTGCCTCCGCCTCCCAAGTCACTGGGACTACAGGCGCCCGCCACAACGCCCGCCCATTTTTTGGTTGCAGCCGTCAT
>CAUYON010183166.1:0-14332 GCA_963573935.1 Arctocebus calabarensis | reverse complement strand
AAAAAAAAAAAAAAAAAAAAGAATATACTTGAGCGGCACATGTAGCTGTGGCTCAGTGGGTGGGGTACCGGTCCCATATGCTGAGGGTGGGGGGTTTAAACCCAGCCCAGGCCAAATTGCAAAAAATAGCCGTGTTGTGGTGGGCACCTGAAGTCCCAGCTAGTCAGGAGGCTGAGGCAAGAGAATCACCTAAGCCCAGGAGTTGGAGGTTGCTGTGAACTGTGTAATGCCACAGCGCCCTACCGGGGGTGATAAAGTGGGACTCTGTCTCTCAAAAACAAAGAAGAGTATACTGAACTGTGCTTTGAGTTTTTTGGGTTTTTGTTTTTTGTTTTTTGAGACAGTCTCAAGCTGTTGCCCTGGGTAAAGTACCATGGGGTCATAGCTCACAGCAACTTCCAACTCTTGGGCTCAAGTGATCCTCTTGCCTCAGATTTTCTATTTTAGTAGAGACCAGGGGTCTCGCTTTTGTTCAGGCTGGTCTCACCTTGGCCTCCCAGAATACTAGGATTACAGATATGAGCCATCATGCCTGGCTGTGCTTTGAACTTTTTTAGAAAATAATTAATGAGCTTTAAAAATTTTTGCAGCATGCCTAAGATCCTCATGGCACACTAGTTGAACATCACTGCTTTAGGTGTGTGGTAGGTTTCTAGCTTCAGTTTTGGTACTTACTGTGGGAAAGGAATACTCATAACCCAGACAGGAGTGCAGCCATTTCAGAAAATCAGGTCAGAAATTCACAATCCCTTCCCCAGACTCCTGGAGTGGCTCAGGGCCAGAGTTCCTGGAAACACCATACCCATATCCTGGGTAGTACTAAGGATATGCCTATAATCTTGCACTAGAGAAGAGCCCAAGGCTCACTTACCCATTTCAGCTATACTAGCTTATAGGGCTCAGGACTGGCCAGGTCTTAGGCTCAGCTTAACTAGGTTCCAGACGCAGACCACTAAATTACCTTGCTCAGGTACAGTTTTTCTTGAGGTGCCTGAGGGCTATCTACTTTAGCTGGAGAGAGAGTGTCTTAGAGTAAAGCAGTCTTCTTAGAAAGATAGATCTTAGTCTTGAGCAGAGCTTAGTAATCTTCAGCAGAGAGACACCATGCTGGCGTTCTGAAGGCAGGAGAGGAAGAGTAAGCGGGTCTGTGATAGAATGCACATGCTCTTTGACTGCCTTCTCCTCCAGCCTAATATAAGGTTGATCTCGTGCCTCTCAACACCTCGGGTGTAGAGACTGCCAATTCATCACTGCTCTCATCTCGCAAGCTCTCATGCTTGTTAGGCGAGCTAAATCCCTCTCCATGCCCTTTCCACCAAGGTGTTCCATTGAGCTACACAGGTATTTCTTATAACTCTCACTCCTCATAGCCATAGGCTATACGGGCTGCAACACTATCTATACTAGTAGGGCTATTGAAAAACTTGCTGCTGTCTGGGAGCTGACACCTGGTCAGTTTTCATTCTCCTTTTCCCCTCTATTAAAGTCTTTACTTGTCCCTGGACTGGACTCTTCGCCTTTCTTGCGGACCCTCACCTGGGTTCTATGCCAAAACCTCTCACAAGCCACACCACCCAAATAAAGTTTGGGGCCATTTTGCTGGTGGCCCTATTGCTGAACAAACAGGTTTCTAGAAGCTAGTCGAGCAAACAGTGAAGAAGGCAGAGGTCTGGTGCTTTCTACATTATAAGACTTTGCTCTAGGTTAACTCTTCAATAAATACTTTGTTTCTTGGGGACAACTGTAATTAATCGTGAATGCTTGGAATTTAGGGATCTCAGGAAGATCTCTAACAATCCTTGGGAGGAATCCATTTGTATTCCTATCCTCTTTAATTAGAAAGGGTAGAGAGGTTGGATCTGTGTGGTTTTGGTTTTTCTCTATCCTTAGGGCCCAGTTCCCTTCTCTAGGAAGTAAAGATAAAGTTGGGTCCTCAGCTCATTGGGAAGCCTTGGAGATGGATGTGTTTTGGAATTCCACCTTAAGAGAAGTCACTGGATTCTAGGGCAGCACCCTATATTTAAAACATGAATTCTGCATTGAAGGGGACAAAAAAGCCACTGTATATGTTCTCATAGGTCATTTTGGCCCCAGAATGAGTTTTGGCACCATTATTTGTGGAGAACACTTGGTTTTCATATCTTTTAGACCTAGAGGAATTGCAGGGTAAGGGACCTTGCCCAGTCTCCCTTATTAACTGTGGGGAGGATGAAATGATACCATTCAGAAAAACTATCTTAGCCCTCTGAGGGGAAGGAAGCACTTGTTCAGGTTAGCTGCTGTTGCTGTGATCTTAAGAGATAAAATAGTCTGTCAACAAATAAAGAGAATGCCTTGGGTGGGGGGAGACACTGGTTTGAGTTTTTGTTGTAAACAAGCTATTTGAGGTATAGGCTGTAATTCTCAGGTCATGAGTTGAATCTAAAGGGAACAAGCAAATGATTACCTGTTATGGCATCTGTTATAATTTCAGTGTTAAGGAGAAGATGCCCATTTCTGAGTGGTTAGGGTGCTGGCCACATGCTCCTGGGCTGGTGGGTTGGAACCTGGCCAGGGCTTGCTAAACAAACAAACAAACAAAAAATGCCGGGCATTGTGGCAGGTGCCTATTGTCCCAGCTACTAGGGAGGCTGAGACAAGAGAATCGCTTATGCCCAACAGTTTGAAGTTGCTGTGAGCTATGACTCCACAGCACTCTACCAAGGGTGACAAAGTGAGATTCTGTCTCAGTAAACAAAATAATAATAATTTCAGTGTTAAGAGTAAATCATTTTAGGCTGGGCACTTGTAGCACAGTGGCCACAGCATGGCCACATGCGCCAAGGCCGGCGGGTTCGAGCCTAACCTGGGCCTGCTAAACAACAGTGACAACTGCAGCAAAAAAATAGCTGAGATGGGCGGCACCTGTGGCTCAAAGGAGTAGGGTGCCGGCCTCATATGCCAGAGGTGGTGGGTTCAAGCCCAGCCCTGGTCAAAAAAAAAAAAATATATATATATATATATATACACACACACACACACACATAGCTGGGCATTGTGGTGGGCACCTCTAGTCCCAGCTACTTGGGAGGCTGAGGCAAGAGAATCACTTCAGCCCAAGAGTTGGAGGTTGCTGTGAACTGTGACATAACAGCACTCTATAGAGGACGGCATAGTGACACTCTGTCTCAAAAAAAAAAAGTGGGGAAATAGTTTGAGAGTTGAGAAGATAGAAATTTTATATACATAACAATACTTATTATTTCCATCTGAATATACCAACCTTAAATATTTACATTTAAGAAATAACGTGAGCCCATAGCACAGTGGTTATGGTTCCCAGCCACATGCACCGAGGCTGGCGGGTTCAAGCCCGGCAGGGGCCAGCTAAACAACAATGACAGCTACAAGAAAAAATTAGCCAGGTGTTGTGGTGGACACCTGTAGTCCCAGCTGCTTGGGAGGCTGAGGCAAGAAAATCACCCAAGAGTTTGAGGTTTCTGTGAGCGATAACGCCACGGCACTCTACTGAGGGCAACATAGTGAGACTATTTCAAAAAATATATATGTAGAGAGAAAAATATGTATATTATGCAAATTTTTTTTTTTTTTTTTTTTTTTTAGAGAAAATATCTTACTCTATTGATCAGGCTGGAGTGTGGTGGTGTGATCATAGCTCACTGTAGCTTTAAGCTCCTGGGTTCAAGTGATTCTCTTGCCTCAGCTTCCCAAGTGCCTGTGACTATAGGCACATACCACCAAACCTAACTTTTTTTTTATTTTTTGTAGGGATGGGGGTTCTTACTACATTACCCAGGGTGGTCTTGAATTCCTGTCCTCAAGCACTCCTCCTGTCTTGGTTCCCCAAAGTGCTGGGATTACAGGCATGAGCCACAGCACCTGCCTATACACACTTTTTTTATGGGAAAACTAAAGTCAAAAACAGTTTCTGTGGCTCAGTGGGTAGGGCGCTGGCCCCATATACCGAGGGTGGTGTGTTCAAACCCAGCCCCAGCCAAACTGCAAACAAAAAATATCCGGGTGTTGTGGCAGGCACCTGGAGTCCCAGCTACTCCAGAGGCTGAGGCAGGAGAAGCGCCTTGAGCCCAGGAGCTGAAGGTTATTGTGAGCTGAGTGATGCCACGGCACTCTACCAAGGGTGAGAAAGTAAAACTCTGTCTCTACAAAAAAAAAAAACAGTTTCTATTTTAGATTTGGGGCCCGGTGAGAGATGAGTTATTTGCTTTATTTAACATTTTTTCAAAGCTAACTCCCGTTCTTGTTTGTATCCTTTTAGTGATTTGATATAAGTATTCTTATTTTAACTGAATGATAATTTGAGTACTCATTTATCAAAATGCATTCCTGACTTAAACATTTAAAATTTTTCATTCATGCTTCTGGTATAGCAAGTTAAATGTAGCCTGGCATCCCAAACATTATGTTTTGGAGGTCTAATTAAAGTTGAAATCTAGAGATTTGGTAGCTTTCCACGGAGGGGAAGGCCTGCCAGCAAGTCTATACTGAAGAGTACTCTTAGGTCATTTTCCTACTGCATGCTTGGGATAATTAACCAAACTTTATATATGTTTAGGCTTTGTCCAGGGATCTGAAACCACTTTGCAGTCTACATACTCCGACACCAGTGCTCAGCCCACCTGTGATTATGGTAAGTGTGGGCCCTTGGCAGCAATCAGAACATTCTTCCAGAGCAGTCCCTTGTCTTCTTAGCTGCCTTTGGCTTTGCTATCACCCTTCCTAAGTCTAAACTTCTATAAAATGGCATGGAGTGGTCTGCCATTTGAATAGCTAGCTAGTGCTTCCCTTTGGGGCAATTATGAGAAGGTATCTGTTGAGCAAGTTAGACTGTAAATCATTGATTCCTTTGACTTTTATCATTTTGTGCCTTTGGTCTTTGATAAAAAATCTGGCTTCAGAAAATCCCCTTGAGGGACCAGGAAGGACAGTAGCTAATCAAAATCCAAAGGATTGACTTGGGCACCTGTGGCTC
Organism: Arctocebus calabarensis; assembly: GCA_963573935.1. Lineage (NCBI taxonomy): Eukaryota > Metazoa > Chordata > Mammalia > Primates > Lorisidae > Arctocebus > Arctocebus calabarensis. The sequence continues at coordinate 9,342 of CAUYON010183166.1, read as the reverse complement.
AAGCAGCTAAGGTGCCAGCCACATACACCTGAGCTGGCAGGTTTGAATCCAGCCTGAGCCCATCAAAACAACAATGATGGCTACAACCCAAAAATAGCCGGGCGTTGTGGTGAGTAGTCCCAGCTACTTGGGAGGTGGAGGCTGGAGAATCATTTGAGCCCAGGAGTTGGAGGTTGCTGTGAGCTGTAGTGCCACAGCACTCTACCCAGGGGGACAGCTTGAGGCTCTGTCTCAAAAAAAAAAAAAAATCCAAAGGATTGGTCCAGGGAAAACTGAGGTATTAACTTAGCCCCCTAACCCTGGAGGAGTATAAGTAACGCTGTAGAAGAAAAGCTGAGTATGTAAATCTAGCAGGCTTTTAGAGGTGTAGTCAGGCTACCTCAAGCTAGTGAGCTCCATACACACAGGGTTGAGTGAAAAATCTTTGATTGTTTATTCAGGTGTGGATACAAACACTTAATCCCTTAATTCAGAAGACACTACCAACACAATTCACAGATGCTGGTATTTTGGGTGTCTGTGACCAAGGATGTCTGTCAAAAAAGGACCCTCTGGCTTGGCGTCTGTGGCTCAATGGGCTAAGGCGCCAGCCACGTACACATGAGCTGGTGGGTTCGAATCCAGCCCGGGCCTGCCAAACAACAATGATGGCTGCAACCAAAAAATGGCCGGGCATTGTGGCGGGCACCTGTAATATCTACTTGGGAGGCAGAGGCAAGAGGCTCACTTGAGCCCTGGAATTGGAGGTTGCTGTGAGCTGTGGTACTACAGCACTCTACCCGGGGTGACAGCTTGAGGCTCTGTCTCAAAAAAAAAAAAAAAAAAAAAGGAACCCTCTTTGGAACTAATAAGGATAATGCCTTAGTTACTGAGATGGGTAATTTGTTTTACTACCAGGATCTAGGGAAAGACTGAGCTAACACAGCTGACATCCCTCAGGAGTCTCAGCCTTTTAAAAATGTTTTGAAATTGGATAAGAAGACATCAAGCATATAAGTGAAGAGAAATGTGGTTTGTTTGCCATCAACCCCATTCGTCAGTCCTTTCGTTAATGGATCGTGATTTTGCAGTTTTATTTAGGAAATCTATGCCTAACTCAATGTCAAAAAGGTTTTCTTCTAAATGTTCTTTTAGGGGCGGCACCTTTGGCTCAATGGGTAGGGCGCCGGCCCCATAAACCGAGGGTGAGGGGTTCAAACCCGGCCCCAGCCACCTAAAACGGCAGTGGCAACTGCAGTCAAAATAGCAGTTGTGGCGGGTGCCTGTAGTCCCAGCAACTCAGGAGGCTGAGACAAGAGAATCACCCTAGCCCAAGAGCTACAGGTTGCTGTGAGCTGTAATGTACTTTACCGAGGACAGCCAACTGAGACTCTGTCTCATAAATAAATAAATGTTCTTTTAGATATTTTAATTTCAGATTTAAATTTGATCTGCAGTCTATTTTGAGTTAAATTTTCTACAAGGTGTGTAGTACAGGTCAAGATTTTCTTCTTCTTTTCTTTTTTCTTATTGGCATATAAATATACAATTGTTCCAACACCCATTTGTTGAAAATACTATCATTCCTGTATTGAATTGCCCTCGCACCTTTGTTGAAGATCAGTTGACCGTATATTGTGGTTCTCTTTCCAGACTTTAATTCTGTTCCATTGGTCTGTGTGTTTAAACTTTCTTCAGTAACAGTCTTCATTACTAGATAATTTAAGTATTGAAATAAACTAATGTGAAGCCTCTAAGTTTGTTCTTTTTTCCAAAAGTGCCGTGGATATTTTAGTTCCTGTGCTTTTTAACAGTCATTTCATCAGGTTGTTTTTTTTTTTTCAAGACAGAGTCTCACTCTGCTGCCCTTCGTAGAGTGCACTGGCATTGTCATAGCTCACAGTAATTTAAGTTTCTTGGGCAACTTCTTGAGTAGTTGGGACTATAGCCTCCTGCCATGACACTCAGCTAATTATTTTTAGTAGAGATTTTTGAGTGAGATAGCCTTCAGTGTGTAGATTATTTTAAACCTGTAGATTAGTTTGGGTGTTGTTGTTTTTTTGTTTTTTTCAGACAGTCTCACTCTGTCACCCTGGTAGAGTGCCATGATGTCATAACTCACAGCTACCTCAAACCCTTGGGCTTGAACAATCCTCCTGCCTCAGCCTCCTGAGGAGCTGGGGCTATAGGCACCTAGCACAATGCCTGGCTGATTTTTCTGTTCTTTAGTAGAGATGGAGTCTTTTGCATAGGCTGGTGTAAATTTTAGTTTGGGAGAATTAATATCTTAACAATATTAAGTTTTATGATCCATGGCCACATATGTCTCCCCACTTATGTAGGTTTTTTATTTCTTTCATTAGTGTTTCGTAATTTTCAGCACACAGATCCTATACATATTTTGTTAGAGTCACACCTAAGGGTCGAGAACAGTGGCTCACACCTGTAATCCGAGTACTTTGGGAAGCCAAGATGGATAGATTATTTGAGATTTTTATTTGAGATTTTTTATTAGGATTTTTACACCAGCCTAGACAACATAGCCAGACTCTGTCTCAAAAAAAAGCTGATATGGTGGAGCATACTTTTAGTCCCAACCACTCAGGAGGATGAGGCAAGAGGATGGCTTTAGCCCAGGAGTTCAAGGATGTAGAGAGCTGTGATCCTACCACTATATTCCTGACTGTCCAACAGAATGAGACTTCTCTCTCTTTTTTTTGGAGACAGTCTCATCATGTTGCCCTTGGTAGAGTGCCATGGCATCACAGCTCACTGGAACCTCAAACTCCCTGGGCTCAAGCGATTCTCTTGCCTCAGCTTCCCAAGTAGCTGGGACTACAGGCACCCATCACAACGCCTGGCCATTTTTTTGTTGCAATTGTCATTGTTGTTTAGCTACCCCGGGCCAGGTTCAAACCTGCCACCCTCGGTGTATGTGGCTAGCACCATAACCACTGTGCTATGGGCACCAAGCCTCTTTATTTATTTTTTAGACAGAGTCTTATTCTGTTGTCCTGGGTAGAGTCCCATGGCATCATAGCTCACAGCAACCTCAAACTCTTGGACTTGGGCAATTCTGTTGCCTCAGTCTCCTGAGTAGCTGGAACTACAGACGTGTGTCACTATGCCAAACTTTTTTTTTTTCCTCCTGTTTTTAGTAGAGATGGGGTTTTGCTTTTGCTCAGGCTGATCTTGAACTCAAGAGCTTAAGCAATCCCCCTGCCTCAGCCTCCCAGAGTGCGAGGATTACAGACATGAGCCATCATGTTCCCCACGCTCTTACCATTTTAATATTTAATCTTTGTCAACTTTCCTATTTTATGTAGTTGAGTAATTTGCAAGTGATTAGAATTGTGTATTCTGTTTTTATTTTGCATGTTAGAAGCATTTCCCTGTGCTACATAAGGTATAAAAAATTCTTTTTAGTGCCAATGTGCTATCTTACTGATATGAACGAATAGGCTTTTAATCTGATTAACCTAACATGTAGATAGGGTGAGGTGGCTTACTCGCACTGTAATCCTAGCACTCTGGGAGGCGAAGAAGGGTAGATTGCCTGAGCTCAGGAGTTGGAGACCAGCCTGAGCAAGAGTGAGACCTCCATCTTGACTAAAATAAAACTAACTGGGGATTGTTGCAGGCACCTTTCATCCCAGCTAATTGGGAGATTGAGACGGGGATCACTTGAGCCCAGGAGTTTGAGGTTGTTATGAGCTAGGCTGATGCCAAGGCACTCTAGCCTGGGGCAGCAGAGTGTGTGAGACTTTGACTCAAAGAAACTCTACTGGGGGGAGGGGGGGGGACAGGGCCTCACACCCGTAATCCTAGCACTCTGGGAGGCTGAGGTGGGTGGATTGCCCGAGCTCAAAAGTTCGAGACCAGCCTGAGCCAGAGAAAGACCTCCTCTCTAAAATAGCCAGGCAGTGTGGCAGGCGCCTATAGTTCCAGCTACTTGGGAGGCTGAGGTAGCAGAAACACTTGAGTCCAAGCGTTTGAGCTTGCTGTGAGCTGTGACACCATAGCTCTCTACTGAGGGCTACAAACTGAGACTCTGTCTCAAAAAAATAAAAAATTTAGGTGGCGCCTGAGGCTCAGCAAGTAGGGCACTGGCCCCATATACCGAAGGTGGTGGGTTCAAACCTGGCCTCGGCAGAACTGCAAAACAAAAAAATAGCCAGGCGTTGTGGTGGGTGCCTGTCGTCCCAGCTATTCGGGAGGCTGAGGCAAGAGAATCGCCTAAGCCCAGGAGCTGGAGGTTGCTGTGAGCTGTGTGACGCCACGACACTCTACCAAGGGCGATAAAGTGAGACTCTGTTTCTATAAAAAAAAAACAAAAACTCTACTACCTTAAAGTTGAACATTTAATTTGTTCTCTTTTTGTTGTTGTTGTTGCAGTTTGGCTGGGGCTAGGTTTGAACTCGCCACCCTTGGTATATGGGACAGGCACCCTACTCCCTGAGCCACAGGTGCTGCCCTAATTTGTTTTCTATTTTTGCTCTATAAATGTTTACTGTGACTATCTCCTTTTTTCTTTCTTTCTTTAAACAACCTTAAAGTTCCCTACTAAACCATGATTTCATCCTCCCCTGAATCTGGAAGCTCTTTCAGAAGGAGCTGGTCTCTGTGAATCCCCAAACACCAGTCTAGACAAATGCTTTCTTCAGAAGGGACCCAACTGGGGAGTTCATCAGGGTTTCTCCAGGTTTAGCAAGTAGCACATAGCGCATGTAGTCTTCAGGGACTTCTGACAGCTTGCTGGTCAAGGGAGACTATCTACCTGTCCTGGAAACAAAGTGGTGCTCATAGAGTTGATGCTCACTCCTGCTTCTCTTCCTGTGCCTCCATTCCATCTGGCAGCTGAAATCTGGGGTGACCATATTGTAGCCTAATAAACAACCCCAATGGGTCTGACTTTCCCTCCCCATCTTGTCTCCTGGATAGGTAGTGTCTACTGTTGCTAGTGCAGACAGCCACCTGGCCAGGTGCTTGTCATCCACCAGAACTAATTGCATTGTACCTTGTGTGACTTTGTCAGCCTCTTTTTTTGCTTGTCAGCGTGGCTACTTAGCCATGTTTTCCTCAAGTGGTCAAGTGGTTGTCAGCTCCTGACTGTCCCATGCTGCTCTTCGTTATTAACTTTTCCTTTAACAGCAAGCAGTACTCCATGCCTCAACAGTGCCTGAGACTGCAAGACTTTGCTTCATATGTGCTCATAGGATGATAACTTTTGCATAAATAAGCGGATGAGAAGCCTTTGTTTTGGTTTCCCTAGCCCAGGGGAATTTTTGCTTTGTGAGCTCTCAAGCCAGTAGTTCATTAAACATAGTGGTCATATACAGTTCCTCAACTGGTTTACATTGCTATCCTATTCTGTTTGTGCACTGAGTTGCAGAGGAGCCCGAGTGGAGGCCCGCACCCCACCTGTTCACTCAGGTTCATATTTTCTGTTCACTCATGCATGTTCTCCTACGATCTGGATATTTGCTCCTGTCTCTCTGAGCTCTAGTCCCCTTCCTTTGGATGAGCATATCTTGTATGCATGGCAGAGAGGATATGGAATAGGAAGCAACTGTGAAGTCTCACCAGAAACAAGGTATAATGCACAGTTAGTCCTGGCAGCTGACAAGCTCCTGGGCAGCAAGTGGCCAGGGTCAGTTGCATTGTATTCTCAAGCTCAAGAATACCACTGGGAAAGTGATTGCTTGTTGTCATGCACTCTTCTGGGGAAGAACTGTGTGTCTGGTTGACTCCCAGTTTCCCATATGGCTTCGCACTTGAGCAGTTCTCAGTGGCTTTATGTTTCTAAAGAAAGAATCATCATGTGTTGTAATCAGATCCAGAGCATATTTAGTTTATAATCTAGATTATTGCTAGCAACTTTTCTCAAGCTAGGGATTGTCCTTCCCTCTTTGATGTATTCCAGTACAGCACACTCAACAGTTCAGAGGCTTGCTGACGCTTCCTGATTTGGGGTACTGGAATGGTCAGTTTCCCCACTCCAGATGGCTTTGTTGGATGATTTGGGAGACATGATTTTAGAGTAGCTGTGGACTTTGCCAGGCATCTTGTACAATAGACTCTATGTGAGGCACTGTAAACTGATCAGTGCTTAGCCTGGGGAGAGGATATTATCTTCTAATTCTAGCTCTTCATGGGAGGAGTATAGGAGCCAAGTTTGTTAGATGAGAGCATTTAGAACAGGAGGCTGCTTAAATAACAGATGCTCAAAGCCACAGAAGGCCAAGCACCAGGGCAGCACATTGCCTGGGTCATTTGCAATGTATTCCCAAGCTCAAGCCTTTTCGATTCTGAGGCATAGTCTGATGTGACCAGTCAAGTGCTAGAGATTGTGCCAGAAGTAAGCTCTTGCATTAGAAGCAATTGTAGATATAATTGCCTTTTTACTTTTTGTAGGATATGGAACTTGGAACTCTGGGACAAACAGAGGCAAGTATTCTTGTGCTTGGTTATGTTTCTCTGTTACTGTCTACCTTGGCTAGGGTTGAGGGAGGGGATTTTGGGTGTCCCTGGGGCCAGGTACTCCTTTACAGGCAACCCTTATCAGAATGGCTAGAGTCCATCCAGCCTTTGGTGGCCTGTGTTTCTGTGTTTCTCTCTTTGTGTTTTTGTTTCTGTGTTTCTCTCTTTGTCTCTGTCTCCCTTCTGGTCCCTGCCATCTGGCTGTTTCTCTGTCTCCTTCACTGCAGGCTACGAGGGCTATGGCTATGGCTACGGCTATGGTCAGGATAACACCACCAGCTATGGGTATGGTATGGCCTCTTCACACTCTTGGGAAATGCCTAGCTCTGACACAAATGCAAACGCTAGTGCGTTGGGTAGCACCAGTGCCGATTCCGTTTTATCCAGAATTAACCAGCGCTTAGATGTGGTGCCACACTTGGAAACAGACATGATACAAGGAGGCGTGTATGGCTCAGGTGGAGAAAGGTGAGTGTGTACCTGCCTAAGGTCAGAGGCTGTGCATGGGTGCCTCCTGCCTTTCTGGACACGCGTCTATGTCTCCTCCTTCCCTCCTTGCTTGGTGCTGCTGGGGCTCCCTATGGAGTCCATTGCACTTCCTTCTCTGACCTGTGTTCTCCTCTCACTCACCCTTAACCCATTCCCTGCTTCCTGGTGGTACCTCTCCCCAGCTTACAGGTGGAGAAGCAAGCCCGGATTGGGCTGACTTCACTGTACCCTCAGGATGGCTCATCAAGAACAGAGTGCTTAGTGGCCCTTCCCTCCTGGAAATCCATTTGGAGTTCTCAAGACTGTGCCTCCTGTAGGACAGATTGGCTTTGGTGTAAAGGGTGGGAACAGCCTTTGGGGCTGATCACTGTGGACTGGGTCATCCCCACATAAAAGACAGGGCAGAGATGGATACTTCCTAGCTCCTCCTGTGCCTTATAAACATACACCTATTAGAAGCACCTCTGTGAGGACTTGCTGCCATCCTCATTTTGCAGATGGGGAAACTGATGTGAAGGCAGGTTACTCCCTGAAGACACCCAGTGAGTAAGTGGTAAGGCTGGACCTTGCGCCCAGATCTGCCCTACTCCAGATCATCATACTATGGGCATTTTCCATTAACTAAACTGCAGTTGACCCTAGTGAAAGGCTTCAGTGAAGAGGGCACACCTGTCTGTGGTATAGTATGCAGCAGAGCTTTGGCTAACAGATGAGAGAGACCAGAGAGTAGGGAGGATCCTGGCTGGGCACTGATGGAGCCAAGTGAGGCCCCAAGGCTGCACTGAGTAAGAGGGCAAGGCACAAGGGGACTTGCTGGCAATAGTTCCTCTATCCCTGGGCCAACTGTTGCATCACTTGGAGCTGAGGGATTAGGGTGGAGGACTCGGGCTTGCCTTGTACTGTAATTTCTTGCCACAGCAACTGGCTGTTCCTCCCACAGCTAGTGCTTCCTCCTTTGGCCCAGATCTGAGGCGTAGGGCGCAGGGAGATATCCTTGTTTCTGTGAGGCCTAAGGGGGTGTGAGTTACAACTATAGTTAAAATGGCTGTCTTCAGTGCCCTTTCTCTCCTGGGTGGGTGGTGTGGCCTACCTTCCCAGTCGCTGTATAAGGTTTGATGTCTAGCCCTGGGCTGCAGGGTAGATTGGATACAACTCTTTTTCTGGCCCCTGGGCAAGCTCTCAATGTCTTTTGGAAAAACACTCCCTCTTTTGTCTTACTTTTTGGAGGGTTTGGGTTCCTCCAGCCATGTAGATAGAGACCAGCAGTGTCTCTCATGGGCATTATCAGTGCCATTGGCCAAACATTCATTGTGCTGGACTGCCCACATCGTGCATGGTGCTGGGGTGTTGGGCCCTGCCTTCTAAGGAGCAGCCTTAGTCATTGTGGCTGTCACAGTTGGTACATGTGTTAAAAAGGGCCATGGTGGGGCGGCACCCATAGCTCAGTAGGTAGGGCGCTGGCCACATACAACAAGGCTGGTGGTTTCAAACCCAGCTTGGGCCTACTAAACAACAATGACAACTACAACAAAAAAATATACAGGCATTGTGGTGGTTGCCTGTAGTCCCAGCTTCTTGGGAGGCTGAGGCAGGAGAATCACTTAACCCCAAGAGTTGGAGGTTGCTGTGAGCTGTGATACTATGGCACTCTACTGAGGGCAACGTAGTGAGACTCTGTCTCAAAAAAAAAAAAAAAAAGGACCATGGTGGGAGTTGTTCTTACCCTATCCGCTGTCAGTTTTAGGCCACCAAACTGATTCATGGTTACATTCAAGCTTGGGACAGTGGGACCTCTATGAGGATGCCATCTGAGGGGCCCTTTCTGCTTCTAGAGCTCTCTGCTCCTAAGAGGCCAGAACCTTTTAATTGGCATCTCTGAACATTGAACCTCCTAGAAAGGGCAGGGTGGGTGCTGGAGCTGGGCTTCTTGCCCTGGGACCAAGAAATTGTGGAAGGCGTAGGAGCAGACCCTGATCCTTGAGGACTCCACCTGATCCTTTTCTTATGCCTCTGCAGATATGATTCCTACGAAGCCTGTGACTCAAAGGGTGTCCTGAGCGAGCGTGACCTGTACAGGTCAGGCTATGACTATGGCGAGCTTGACCCTGAGATGGAAATGGCCTATGAGGGCCAGTATGATGCCTACCGCGACCAGTTCCGCATGCGTGGCAGTGACACCTTCGGTCCAAGGGCTCAGGGCTGGACCCGGGATGCCCGGAGTAGCCGGCCTATAACCTCAGGCTATGGGCGCACGTGGGAAGACCCCATGGGGGCCCGGGGCCAGTGCATGTCTGGTGCCTCCCGGCTGCCCTCCCTCTTCTCCCAGAACATCATCCCTGAGTATGGCATGTTCCAGGGCATGCGAGGTGGAGGCGCCTTCCCAGGCGGCTCCCG
>CAUYON010183165.1:0-15465 GCA_963573935.1 Arctocebus calabarensis | reverse complement strand
AGTCCCAGCTACTTGGGAGGCAGAGGCGAGAGACTCGCTTGAGCCCAGGAATTGGAGGTTGCTGTGAGCTGTGATGCCACAGCACTCTATCCAGGGTGACAGCTTGAGGCTCTGTCCCAAAAAGAAAGAAAAAAAGAAAATAAGGAAATAATTCCATTCATAATAACATCAAAAAGAATAAATGCTTAGGGGAAAATTTTTAACAAAGGTAGTATAAAACTCATACTCGGGAAACTACATAGACATACCATGTTCTTGGATAATACTTAACATTCACCCACAAGTAATTTTTTTTAAAGTTCTCTATTGTTATTTGTCCTCTGATTAAAAATTCAGTTAACTCTGTTCAGGAGATAGGAACAAAAGCCCAGACTTCATCACCATACAATATACCTGTAATGGAGTTCAATTGGTACTCCTTATTTCTATTAAAGTATTTTTTTAATGGAGAGGAATCTATAACTCAAGGTTCATAGAAATTATAGCCAGGTACTTGGGCTAAATAATGTTAAAATACATTTAACCACATTTTCTACAAAAGATTAAAGTTATTCTATCACATACCTTTACATTTTCTTTAATTTCTTCTTGTTTTGGCTTCATACTGGGATGCATTACACAGCTCATGAAACACAAAAGACTAGAAATTAAGAAACAGAATATAGTTTGCACCTGAAGATGGAATCTAAATTTTTTTGTTGAAAGTACTTACAACTATAAAAATCAAACCATTGTATCATAAAACTATCATCTTTTCTCACTCAATCCAAACTCAGCCTATCAATGACTAAGGTGACTAAACAAAGCAACTCTTGATATCTATACTCACATACACACCCACACATAATTAAGACTCAAAAAAATCTTGTTACAAAAAGGAAATAAAATATATTAAACAAATTTACAAAGCATATTATCTTGGATTAAATAAAGGGCTCTGGAAGGTCTAAGAAATGGTCACCATGAAAAGCAAAACACTGGGCAGCACCTATGGCTCAGTGGGTAGGGCGCCAGTGGATATCCCCCCATATACAGATACTGAGGGTGGTTGGTTCAAACCCAGCCCCCGCCAAACTACAACAAAAAAATAGCCAAGCATTGTGGCAGGCACCTGTAGTCCCATCTACTTTTGGGAGGCTGAAGCAAGAAAATCGCCTAAGCCCAGGAGTTGGAGGTTGCTGTGAGCTGTGATGCCACAGCATTCTACTGGAGAATGATAAAGTGACACTATCTCTTAAAAAAAAAAGAGAGAGAAAAGAAAAGCAAAACACACAGATTCTTGGGTGTACCCAAGACCATTTTAAAGAATAGCATCCTAACTTTGCAGTGTAGAGGTAGATATAAGATATGATAAACTTGGCTCTGGCAATAACTTAATATCCAATCAAATGACATTGTGTATTTACATTTGTAGGAAATTTTAAGCCACTAAAACGAACTGAAGGACTAACCAACAAGGTAAAGGGACGTAATTTAGTTAACTAGACCGCTAGGCCGGATTCACTCAAAACTCAACATCTGAACCCCCTCAGCCGTGTCTGTGCCTTAGTAACAACACAGACCCTGTTTTTTGTGCTCTTGCCTTCAATCAGTGTATGGCTTTCAAACTTTGACTTAGACCCAGTTCTTCTATCAATACGTTTTACTTTGTGCCCTAACACATACAAATGGAAAAGCTTAGGAAACAAAATGTAATCGAATTGTGTGTCTGCATCCTATTTTTCCATTCTTCTCATGTTAAGAAAATGCTGCTTGAGACCCGTGAAGCACAGCTAGGGCAATGTTTTTAACACTTCGATCGTAGGCTGGCATCCCAAAATCATTTAGTGTGCTATGAGCAACACCGTTTAGAAAAATGCAACTGAAAATACTGTGAGACGAGAAAACATCAGAGTGCACTACACCTCAGAAGTATTGCTTCGTGTAACGTCTGATTTCGTTAGGTGACTGCGTCCTAAACTGCGACGTAAAATGTGCTTTAGTATGAAAAATATTTAAAGCCTAATGAAATAATCCTAACTCTTCCCGTGTTTAACACCTCTGTCAGCAACTTTGCACCTTTGCTTTTTATTCTCTTATTAAACTATAAGATTAAAAACGCTCACGGGGCTCGGCGCCTGTGGCTCAGCGGGCTAAGGCGCCAGCCACGTACACCTGAGCTGGCGGGTTCAAATCCAGCCTGTGCCCGCCAAACAACAATGACGGCTGCAAACAAAAAAATAGTCGGGCGTTGTGGCGGGCGCCTGTAGTCCCAGCTACTTGGGAGGCAGAGCCAGGAGACTCGCTTGAGCCCAGGAATTGGAGGTTGCTGTGAGCTGTGATGCCACGGCACTCTATCCAGGGGTGACAGCTTGAGGCTCTGTCTCAAAAAAAAAAAAATTAAAAAAAAAAACCGCCTCACGGGACAGGATCCAAAGGAAGAGGGGATGCGCGGGCGAAATGGCAGTGTCACCAATCCCGGTATCTTTTTTAAAAGGAGATGCATAATTCAGAGATCTTTTCCCGTAAGCCCCGTTTAAGGTCCACCTTAGATCACGATCAGTTACTGAACTGGCAAAAGAATGCTGTTGTTCTGCCTCATCCTCACCGCCAGACATAGTACGTTCCGCAACTCAGGGGCATCCCCACCCCAGACCCAGCCGGCAGATCGCTGAAGCCCAGGGCCCAGCGAGGGGGCGGGCGATGTGTCCAGCCCGCGCGAACCCACCAACCGCCGAATGCGCCTCAGAACAGCGTTCGCCAGCCAATAGGAGCGCGGAAGGGAGAGCGCGCCAAAACCGACCCATCCAATGGGACAGCCTCACTTCCCAACCCCGCCCGGGCTCCCGCGACCGTTCAACAACCCTTAAGCCTAGACCCTTATCGCCGCCGTGGCCCCACAACTGTCACAGTACACGGCTGCGGGTTGGCAGGACCGAAAGCGGACTGTCTAAAAGCTGTACACGTTGCGCTCCTGCGTACCCACCTCCTGCTACCTCTTTCACACTTACTGGGTGGATATGCTCAAACTCCGTAGCGAAGGCAGAAAGCTGTGGCTGCGGCGCCTGCGTTAGTCCCCACACTACCTACAGTGCCGGCGCGCGCTGCAGGAAAACCTTACAAATTCCGTTCGCTCCCGCCGACCACGTGACCTTCTGACTAAAGGAAAATGGGGGGGGGGTGCCCGCTCGAATCCGGCGAATCGACTCTCTCGGGTGGGGCCCACCCGAATCCGGCGAATCGACTCTCTCCTGTGCCCGCTTCGGCCCCGCCCCTTCCTGCGCCTGCGCCGTAGCACGTAGCGTGTGCTAGGACGTAGCTGTGTTTTTCCCAGCCCAGGGTCCGCGTTTGGCTTGCGCTCCCACAACCCTGCTCTGGGAGCTTCCTAGCAGAGTGCAAAGCTTTTGCCCTTTACAAGCAAGGGAAAAGATCTGTCCCTATTGGATGCTTACGCCGGGAGATCAAAATATTGTATATATAGTAAACGATTTACATTTGTGTAAAGCCCCGCTTCCGCGGACTGTTAATTTTAGAGCTTATAATGGGTTTTTGTACTTTTGACTACGGTGTGGTTCGGTTAGAGTCGTTCTGGAACACGTAATTCTGCGATTAATCCTACTACTTTTTAGGAGAGACTTGGGCCTTTTTTTTTTTTTTTTGCTCAAGCTGGTCTCCAACTCCTGGTCTCAAGCAGTCCTACCTCTGCCTCCAGGCAGAAGCCACCAGGGTTACTCCTGTAAACAACTTGAGATAAAGGAAAGGCTTAAGATTGGCCAAAGGAAATTAGCCAGATTTGAATTCTGGGAGGAGGAAAGGTTTGTGGGTATATGGCTTCCCAATCCAAGAAGAAGCCTAGTCAAGTAAGCTGTGTGTATTACCTTCTTCACTCTCAATAGCCCTTGATAGCTTTCCAGCTGCCAGTGATAACTGTAGTCTATTCTACCTTTGGGGTGAGTTTTATCAGTTAAGGATCTCAGGTTATGCATAACAAACATACTTTTTTTTTGAGACAGTCTCACTGTTGTCCCACCCCCACCCCCCAGAGTGCAGTGCCGTCACAGGCCCAGCTAATTTTAGAGACGGGGGTCTCGCTCTTGCTCAGGTTGGTCTCAAACTCGTAAGCTCAGGCAATCCACCCACCTCAGCCTCCCAGAGTGCTAGGATTATAGGCGTGAGCCAAACTCTAACTTTTAAATAAAGGGAAAGCTCAAGGGATTTGAAAGGGAAGAAATTACTAGAACTACTCTGTGTCTCCAGGATCCTGCAATTAGTACAATGCAGTTCCATTGACAGTCTCCGTGACCCTGTGGTCCACATTTCAAAGTCCTGGGGAAAAGAATCTGATTATCTCATCTTGAACTTAGAGGTTCGATAAGCTATGGCTGCAATGTGTATGTTCACAGGGGGAAGACAGTGCACTATCCTACAAACATGCTGTACCCTCACTTCCATCCCAGGTATAGGAGCTATTCCTAAAGAACAATGGATGGCTGCTACCCTAAGACGGTCTCCTTCAGCCATTAAAAAGCATAAAGGGGGAATGGTGGCTGACGCCTGTAATCTTAACTTTCTGGAGGCCAAGGTGGGTGGATCGCCTGAGCTCAGGAGTCGGAGATCAGCCTGAGCAACAGTAAAACCCCTGCCTTACCAAAAAATAGAAAAACTAGGCAGGTGGTGTGGTGGGTGCCTTTGGTCCCAGCAACTCAGCAGGCTGAGGTAAAAGAATCACTTGAGTCCAGAGTTTAAAGTTGTGACCTATGATGATACCGTGGCACTCTACCCAAGGAGAGTGAGACTGTCTAAAAAACAAAAAAACAGGGCGGTGTCTGTGGCTCAGTGAGTAGGGCGCCGGCCCCATTTGCCAAGGGTAGCAGGTTCAAACCCGACCCTGGCCAAAATGCAAAAAAAAAAAGCGTACCAGTCACTATACACTTGGAGGGAATAAAGCAAATGACCAAGAAAAAAATGTTGGCTGGGCTAAGTGGCTCGTGCCTGTACTCCTAGCACTCTTGGATGCTGTGGCAGGAGGGATCCCTTGAGCTCAGGAGTCGAAGACCGACTTGAGCAAGAGCTAGACCCTCATCTCCACTAAAAATATAAAAATTAGCTGGGTGTTGTAGCAGGGGCCTGTAGTCCCTGTTACTGAAGAGGCTGAGGCAGGAGGATTGCCTGAATCCAGGAGTTTGAGATTGCTGTGAGCTAGGCTGATGCCATGGCACTCTAGCCTGGGGCAACAGAGCAAAACTCTGTCTTAAAAAAAAAAAAAAAGGCAGCGCCTGTGGCTCAGTGGGCAGGGCCCCGCCCCATATACAGAGGGTGGCAGGTTCAAACCTGGCCCTGGCCAACCTGCAACAACAAAAAAAATTGCTGGGTGTTGTGGTGGGCGCCTGTAGTCCCAGCTACTCTGGAGGCTGAGGCAAGGGAATCGCCTAAGCCGAGGAGTTGGAGGTTGCTGTGAGCTGTGTGACGCCATGGCACTCTACCTTGGGCTATAAGGTGAAACTCTTGTCTATACACACACATACACAAAAAAAAAAAGGAAAAGAAAAATTATAATGAGTTATTAAAATTCCTTAAACTATACTCTTAAACAGAGATGAATTTTATTGTATGTAAATCGTACCTTAAGAAAAGATAGAAAATAGGCTTGGCACTTGTGGCTCAACAGGCTAAGACGCCAGCCACATACACCTGAGCTAACGGGTTCAAATCCAACCGGGACCGCCCAACAACAATGATGGCCGCTACCAAAAAACAGCAGGGTGTTGTGGCGGGCACCTGTTGTCCCAGCTACTTGGGAGGCGGAGGCAGGACACTCGCTTGAGCCCAGGAATTGGAGGTTGCTGTGAGCTGTGATGCCACAGCACTCTACCCAGGGTGATAGCTTGAGGCTCTGTCTCAAAAAGAAAATAATGTAACTGAGTTAATACAGGCAAGTCCCTGGGAGGGAATGCGTGGATGCTAAAAATTATATAGATACACATACTGCTGCCTAACTTTTGGAAGGCTAGAGCCTGACTTAATAGCCACCAAGTGAATGTGCTTCCGCAAATACCAAATCAGTGAGAAACCAGAGCTTGAGCTAAGGAAAAACTTCAAGTAGCCTAGTGCCTGAGAAAAATCAACAAGGTGTTCACATCAGAGAGCCTGAAACCAAGGAGAGGCATCCTTGAAGCCAAATATTTTTTAATCCTATCTTAACACATCTTTTATAAAGCATTTCACATATACTCTTTCACTTTAATTAGCACAAAAACTCAGCTAAGTGAACAATGTAAATATTATCTCTGTTTTCCATAGACACACTGGGCAAAGGGCTGGTCCCAGGACATGTGCCAGCCATAGATTTATTGCCTTTCAGCTCCAAATCACTGGCAAGTTCCAGGGGGAAGATTTCCCACAGGTTCCACCAACATAGCACTGCATTGACTTCTCTGCCAGTGCTCACCTCTCCGGTGGTGTCTGGATCTCAGACCTGGAGGAGGAGGAAACTCTCCCTTGGATGCTAAATCTTAGCACCCAAGAAAGTAAAGCAAATTCTAAAGACTATAATATAATAGTCTTTAGAACTATTATAATAATAATATAGGGAACAGCCACTACTCCTCTATCTAGTCCAAGGTATACACTCCCCCTGAGACCCAGACTTTTTTGGAAAGGGAGAACTGCAGCCACAGAACTTACTGGAAATCTTCCTCCTGGAACTAGGGTGCCACAGAAGACTGTTCACCTCGAGATGTCTCACCAGAGGCATTCTGCAAAATTGTGTAAGGGGAAGCTGCAGGGGTTGGGCACTGATGATGCTGTGACTAGGAGACTGGTGCGCGAAAGGCCACCTTGCACTACATGGGGAACTCACCCAAACCAGAAAACAAAACCCTTCTCCTGCAAATGTCTCTCCAGTGCCCTCTACAGACAACGCTTCAATGTCAGCCACACAGGAAAAAAATAAAGTCCAGATTCACTTTCTTTTTCTTTCTTTCTTTCCTTTTTTTTTGAAACAGTCACTCTCACCCTGCCATTGGCTCACACCTGTACTCCTAGCACTCTGGGAGGCAGAGGTGGAAGAATCCCTTGAGCTCAGAAGTTTGAGAACTGCTGAGCAAGAACAAGACCCCATCTCCATTAAAAATAGAAAAAAAAAAAAAAATTAGCTGGGTGTTGTGGCAGGCTTCTGTAGTCCCAGCTACTGTGGATGCTTCAGCAGTCTGTGAACAAGGCTGAGGCCCTAGCACTCTAGCCTGGGGCAACAGAGTAAGATTCTGTCTCAAAAATAAAAACAAACAGGCTCGGTGCCTGTGGCTCAAGGGCTAAGGCACCAGCCTCGTACACCTGAGCTGGTGGGTTTGAATCCAGCCCCGGCCCACCAAACAACAATGACGGCTGCAACCAAAAAATGGCCGTTGTGGCGGGCGCCTGTAGTCCCAGCTACTTGGGAGGTGGAGGCAGGAGACTTGCTCCAGCCCAGCAATTAGAGGTTGTTGTGAGCTGTGATGCCTCAGCACTCTTTCCAGGGTGACAGCTTGAGGTTCTGTCTCAAATAAAATAAAATAAAATAAAATAAAAAATAAAAACAAACAAAAAAACAGTCTCTCCCTATCCCGCCTCTTCCCCACCCCCAGAGTACATGCAGTGGTGTCGTCATAGCCTCACCTCAAACTCCTGGGCTGAAGCAATCCTCCTGGCTCAGCCTCACCAGTAACTGGGATTACAGGTGTGAATTACCAAGCCCAGCTAATTTTTCTATCTTTTTGTAGAAATAGTATCTAGCTCTTGCTCAGGCTCAGCCTCAGATTCACTTTCAAAGAGCAGGCCAAATGTGGAGTCGAGAGGCAATAGATTGATAACTTGGCAATGCTGATATTCAGGTTCAAACATTAGCTCTGTCACTTACTTGTATGTCTTTGGACAAGTTTCTAATTCACTGTGACTCCAGTTTTCTCTCTATAATGAAAATTTAAAAAGTACAAATAGGGCGGTGCCTATGGCTCAGTGAGTAGGGTGCCAGCCCCATATACTGAAGGTGGCGGGTTCAAACCCGGCCCTGTCCAAACCGCAACTGTTCGTTGTGGTGAGCGCCTGTAGTCCCAGCTACTCAGGAGACTGAGGCAAGAGAAACACCTAAGCCCAGGAGTTGGAGGTTGCTGTGAGCTGTGTGATGCCACAGCACTCTATAAGGGCCATAAAGTGAGACTCTGTCTCTAAAAAAAAAAAAAAAAAGTACAAATACAGTTCACAAAAAATAAATATAGGCTCGGCGCCTGTGGCTCAATGGGATGAGGCCCTAGCCACGTACACCTGAGCTGCTGGGTTCGAATCCAGCCCACGGCCCGCCAAACAACAATAATGGCTGCAACCAAAAAATGGCCGGGCATTGTGGCGGGCGCCTCTAGTCCCAGCTACTTGGGAGGCGGAGGCAGGAGACTCGCTTGAGCCCAGGAATTGGAGGATGCTGTGAGCTGTGATGCTACAGTACTCTATCCAGGGTGATAGCTTGAGGCTCTGTCTCAAAAAATAAAAAAATAAAAATAATAAATATACATGTCACTTCAACATACGAAAAGATGTCTAACCTCATTAAAAAAGAGAATTACAAGTCAAAACAATATTTAAATATCATTTCTCACCTATTAGAGTGCCAAAAATCCCTAATTTTGTATCAGGCAAGCTCGGGAGATGAGGTAACATTCTCCCCTCTCAGATAAAGAGCAGAATTGACATAATGCAACTGTATATTTCAAAACTATTAAGAAAAGAGTGTAGGTTCAGCACTTGTAGCTCAGCATCTAGGGCACTGGTCACATACACTAGAGCTGGCAGGTTTGAATCCAGCCCAGGCCTGCCCAACAATGACAACTACAACAAAAAAATAGCTGGGCCTTGTGGTGGGCGCCTGTAGTCCCAACTACTTAGAAGGCTGAGGCAAGAGAAAGGCTTAAGCCCAACAGTTGGAGGTTGCTGTCAGCTGTGACACCATAACAAAAATAAAGAAAGAAAGAAAGAAAGAGGGCAGTGCCTGATGCTAAGTGGGTAGGGTGCCAGCCCCATATAACAAGGGTGGCGGGTTCAGGCCTGACCCCGGCAAAACTGCAACAAAAAAATAGCCAGGCATTGTGGCTTGTAGTCCCAGCTGCTCAGTAGGCTGAAGCAGGAGAATCACCTGAGCCCAGGAGCTGAAGGTTGCTGTGAGCTGTGATGCCACAGCACTCTACCAAGGATAACAAAGTGAGACTCTATCTCTAAAAAAACAGAAAAGAAAAGAAAGAAAGAGAAGAGTATAATTGTCTTGGCACAACAGATAAGTAAAGGTGATGGATGTGTTAATCAGTCTGATGTAAGCATTTCACATTGTATAACGAATCAGTACACTGACCCCCATAAATGAATCAAAGTACAGTTATGATTTAATAAAAAATAAACTTAAAAAAGATCAGAATTGCTTTAACTTACTATAAAAGTGGTGAATTCCTCAAGCTCAATATTCTTCTCCTATAACATAACCCACTGTGTGTACAAGCATCCATGTAAGCTCATGTGTATCACTTGTAGGACTTGAGGGATATAGGGAAAGGGCATAACCCTAAAGCTCTGGCTCCTGCCTCTGCTATGTATAATAAAGTCCTTCATCTCTGATCCAGAAATTTCATGTCTTCTACTAATCTCCATGAAATAGTAACAGAATAGCTTTCTAACTTGGAAGGAGGGCAAAATCCCAGGTCATTCGCAGTTCTGGGTTGGTATCATCTCTAGAGAATTTTCCCAGTAGATTTAAGTCAAACTTGTGTGAGGATGAGCACAGTAGATGACAACATGTATAGCTATGATTGCCAGTATGATTCTGATGAAATTCCTAGGTTAAGAACCACTTCATTGGGCAGTGCCTGTGGCTCAGTGGGTAGGGCGCTGGCCCCCTATACCAAGGGTGGCAGGTTTGAACCCGGTCGGTCCCGGCCAAACTGCAAAAAAATAGCCGGGCATTGTGGCGGGCGCCTGTAGTCCCAGCTACTGGGGAGGCTACTGCAAGAGAATTGCCTAAGCCTAGGAATTGGAGGTTGCTGTGAGCTAAGACCCATTTCATTGAGTAATCTCAAGATGTTATGTCTTTTAAATTTTTACATTTTCTTTTTATAGCTTTTGTATCTTTTTCCTTTGGTTTGGTTATCAGCTGTTTTGGGGATTTTTTTGTTTGTTTATTTTTGTTTGTTGCAGTTTTTGGCTGGGCCTGGGTTTGAACCCCCCACCTCCAGTATATGAGACCAGTGCCCTAATCCTGTGAGCCACAGGTGCCGCCCTATCAGCTGTTTGTTTTTTTTCCCAAGGTGAAGGAGAAACCTTTTATTGGCACAGACATTCCTTGTTAAATTGACAGGGTAAAGCAGTGATTTTTAGAAAACAGTAGAAGCTGGTTTCTCCCCAGCTAGTCCTGTTCTGATAGTAGTCGTATAGGCCAGGAGATCAGAAGCAAGTCTCCAGCACTGTTTTGCTTTAAGCCACACCTTCAGGAGGTGATCTGCAAAAGTGGCAGAGCTCTTCCAACTATTAGATTTGTTTGTTCACGTGATCAACTTAGGTGCACAAAAAAATAAAACTTCTATTAAAAAAGAATCATGCCAAGGATGAGACCAGAGAAGTTTTGCAACATTGCAAAGCTCAGTAGAGGCAGGGCCCTTGGTGGAAGGACTGCCACACCTCTCTGAACCTAAAGCAAGTCTAGAAAGCTGTGTGCTCAGAGGTACTTCTGACAGGGGGCACCTGTTAGGGCTCCTCCTTCCCAGGCACCAGCCTTGCTTCCTGCAGACACATGGGGGGAGGGGCCCAGGCATCATCACAGCACTAGTTTAGGTGGGGGAGGTGCACCACACTCAGCAGAGGATTCCAGGGTCTGACGTCTGCATATGGCCATCAGCCCAATGAACAAGCTGGGAGGTAGTTGGACTGGGGTGTGTTCAGATGTTATTTTTTATTGCTGCTATCTGTATACCTCTAGCAGCCCTTCATTTTAATTGTTGCTTGTAATCTTCTGTAAAAGACAAAATCAGATAACCTTATTTCTTTCTTGTTTTTTATTTAGAGACAGAGTCTCACTTTATCACCCTTGGTAGAGTGCCGTGGCATCACACATCTCACAGCAACCTCCAACTCCTAGGTTTAGGCGATTCTCTTGCTTCAGCCTCCAGAGTAGATGGGACTATAGGTGTCCGCCACAATGCCCGGCTATTTTTTCTGTTTTTGCAGTTTGGCCAAGGCCGGCTTTGAACCCGCCACCTTTGGTATATGGGGCTGGCGCCCTACTCGATGAGCCACAGGAGCGTCCTAAATTTTTTTTTTTTGAGACAAAGTCTCACTTGGTCACCCTCGGTGAAGGACCTCAAACTCTTGCGTTCAAGTGATCCTCTTGCGTCAGCCTCCCAAGTAGCTGGGACTATGGGCTTTTTTTTTTGCAGTTTGGTAAGGAAAGCTGGGATCGAACCTGCCACCCTCAGTATATGGGGCTGGCGCCCTACTCCTTTGAGCCACAGGCTATGACCCCGCCCCCAATCCGGCTATTTTTTAGAGATGGGGTCTCGCTCTGGCTCAGGCTCAGTCTGCTCTTGAACTGTGAGCTAAGGCATTCCACCTGCTTCTGCCTCCTAGAGTGCTGGGATTACAGGAGTGAGCCACTGCGCCCAGGTTTTTGGTTTTATTTTTTTGAGACAGAGTCTTACTCCATTGCCCAGGCTAAAGTACATTAGCCTAGCTCATGGCAATCTCAAACTCTTGGGCTCAAGCAATCCTCCTGCCTCAGCCTTCCAAATAGCTGGGACTACAGGCAAGCACTACTATTTCCTGCTAATTTCTTCTATTTTTATTTTTAGTTTTATTTGAGACAGATCCTCAAGCTGTCACTCTGGGTAAAGGGCTGTGGCATCACAGCTCACAGCAAACTCCAACTCCTGGGCTTAAGCCATTCTCTTGCCTCAGCCTCCCAAGTAGCTGGAACTACAGGTGCCTGCCACAATGCCCAGCTGTGTGTTTTTAGTTTTTTTTTTTTTTGGTTGTAGTTGTCATTGTTTGGCAGGCCAAGGCTGAATTCGAACCCACCAGCTCTGGTGTATGTGGCTGGTGCCTTAGCCGCTTGAGCTACCAGCACTGACCCTTCTTCTATTTTTAGTAGAGACAGGGAATCTCACACTTGAACAGGCAGGTTCAAACTCCTGAGCTCAAGTGAACCTCTAGCCTCAGCCTCCCAGAGTGCTAGGATTGTAGCTGTGAGCCGCCACACCTGGCCCCATACACAAGTCTTTTCATTACAGTATCGGTGGGGAAGGCAGAGTTATGGTTGTAAATCAAGGGAACACAAGGGAAATAGTTCCAGCAAAATGATGAGCAAAATCTAGCATGTTGTCCTTGGGGATAAGATAAAGAAATAGTTGTAGATGACTCAGCAGTTTGAACAATCCAAACAGTGTTGATGAATTAATACATCCAGGTCAAGTGTTCAGGAGTCTCTGTGGTAGTTTACAAATCTCTGTCTTATCACTTTTCTCTTTGGTAACTTTATCAGTAATTTACATGCTGACACAGAGGCATGCTTATCAAATTTAAAGATTACTCCAAATTAGAAGGCATAATTAACACAATGACTTTACTAAAGACTCACAACTATCTCCACAGTTGTAGTCCCTGTCTCAAACCAACAGGTTGACATTTTGACTAGAGTAAATATAAAGAGATGGTTTTAGGTTTTAAAACAATTAGGGTTATTATTATTTTTACAAAAATAAGAAGTCGGGGGCTAGGCTTGGTAACAACTCAATACAAATAAAAAACTTAGAAGTTTTGATGAATTAGGTATTAAATCAACTTTAAAATGTAGCTGGTGAGGCGGTGCCTGTAGCTCAAAGGAGTAGGGCGCCAGCCCCATATGCCAGAGGTGGCGGGTTCAAACCCAGCCCCAGCCAAAAATTGCAAAAAAAGATGTAGCTGGTGAAAAAGTTACTACTACTTTGGACAAATTACCAGAAATAAGAGTAACCATTCATTGAGGAGTTATGAGCACTGACTCTGGAGCTAGATTGGTCTCGAGTGATAATGAATTTCTAAATCTCTCTGTGACCAGGTTCCATCATTTTTTTTTTTAAATTGGGGATTCATTGAGGGTATAAGAAACCATGTTACACTGGTTGCATTTGTTGGGTAAAGTCCCTCTTACAATCATGTAGTTTCCATCATTTTTAAAAAGAAGAGTAAGGGGTTTGGAAGTGCCTGGAGTACAGTGCTTACAGCGCCAGGCACATACACTGAAGGTGGTAGTTTCAAACCCAGCTCAGGCCAGCTAACAACTACAACCAAAAAATAGCCGGGCATTGTGGCAGGCGCCTGTAGTCCCAGCTACTTGAGAGGCTGAGGCAAGAGAATCACTTGAGCCCAAGAGTCTGAGGTTGCTGTGAGCTGTGATACCACAGCACTCTACTGAGGGTGACATAGTGAGACTCTGTCTCAATAAAAAAAAAAACAAATAAATAAATAAGAAGCAAGAAATACCTACTTCGTAAGATTCTCTTTTCATTTTATCTTATTTTATTTTTAAGATAGATTCTCACTTTGTCAACCTCAGTAGAGTGCCGTGGCATCATAGTTCACAGCAACCTCAAACTCTTGGGCTCAAGCGATTCTCTTGCCTCAGCCTCCCAAGTGGCTGGGACTACAAGCATCCACCACAACACCCCACCTATTTTTAGAGATGGGATCTCACTCTTGCTCAGGCTGTTCTTGAACCCATGAGCTCAAGCAATGTAATTAAGTAAAAAGTCACAACAAATATGTGTAAACTGCCCAGAAACAGAATATTATTATTTTTATTCTGTTTCTGGGCAGTTTACACATATTTGTTGTGACTTTTTACTTAATTACATTATTTATTGAAAAAAATGCATATAAAATCATCAAAACAATACTAAATAGTGTACACTGAACAATTCTCACTTACCAGTCTTTCTACCAAGGGATTAAATTTAAGTATACCTTTCATTTTTAGGTACAAATTGGTACATCAGATGCACAATTTTCAGCACCTTTGCTTGTCCTCTCCACATACCATATATCTTAGGTACCTTTTCTTTTTTTTTTTGTTTCATAGTGTTTATGTTTCAATAAAACAGTAGCATCTCTTCCATTCATGTTTTAGTTTTATAGTTTTTGAATGCATTTATTTGATACATCTTTTCATTAAGGGTTATAAACAAGTTTTTTTTTTTGAGACACAGTCTCACTATGTCGCCCTTGGCTGTGGCATCACAGCTCACAGCAACCTCCAACTCTCAGGCTTAAGCAATTCTCTTGCCTCAGCCTCCCAAGTAGCTGGGATTACAGGCGCCCACCACAATGCTGGGCTATTTTTTAGTTGTAGTTGTCATTGTTGTTTGGCAGACCCATCCTGGGCTCGAACCCGCCACCTTTGGTGTACATGGCTGGTGCCTTAGCTGCTGAGCTACAGGCACTGAGCCATAAGCCAAGTTTTTATCAGCTTATGTTTGTATAAATTTAAGAAACAGAAAATCAACTTAAGTCGGTGTAGTCAACCTAAGTACTCCAAAAAGTTCATGTAAAATAGAATTAAAAGATAAAATTGAAAAACATAAATATTATTTCTCAACATAAACTCCATTACGTTCAAAATCCTTTGTAAGCAGTTATCAGCCATTTAGTCTACCCCTAAAGAACTGAAAGTCCTGGGAATTTAACCACATTCATGCAGTCTTTTTTATTATTAACTAAAGAAAAATGAGTGGCCTTTAAAGATTTTTTCAAGATTAGGAAACAAAAAAAGTCAAAAGGAGTCAAATCAAGATTGTTAGATTGATGTCTAATCATTTCCCACTGAAACTCTTGCAAAATTGCCAAGAGCATTGTCCCGATGGATTCTCTGGTTAAGCTTTCTTTTTTTTTTTTTTTGAGACAGAGCCTCAAACTGTCAGCCTGGATAGAGTGCTGTGGCATCGCAGTTCACAGCAACCTCCAATTCCTGGGCTCAAGTCAGTCTCTTGCCTCCACCTCCCAAGTAGCCGGGACTACAGGCGCCTGCCACAACGCCCGGCCATTTTTTGGTTGCAGCCGTCATTGTTGTCTGGCGGGCCCGGGCTGGATTCAAACCCGCCAGCTCAGGTGTACGTGGCTGGCATCTTAGTCCGCTGAGCCACAGGCGCCGAGGCTCTGGTTAAGCTTTCATGGGTGTTTTTCTGCTAAAGTTTTTGCTGAGCTTCTCAAAACACTCTTGTTCTTTAACCCAAAGTAGAAACACTCCATTTCAACCATAAGTAGATTTCTATTGCTACTATAATTTAAACTGAAAGATGTGACTTTTGCCTGTAATCCCACCAAGAGCCCTTATGAAAGTCAATATGTAAACTGCCTTGAGCATCCCCCCAAAACTGCTGTTATCACCTTTACTCTTCATTTGTCCTCTTTGGCTTTGGATGGACCAATTCTACCTTTTTGATAGCCATT
>CAUYON010183161.1:0-22270 GCA_963573935.1 Arctocebus calabarensis | reverse complement strand
TAACTTTCTTCCTCCTCTATTTTTTTTTTATATAATTTTACTGAATCATAATTATGTACATTGGTGCAATCATAGGGCACGATTCATATACATTCAGAAATATTTTGATCGTACTGTTACAGATAGCCTTCATGGCATTTTCTTGATCACTATATAAAGACATTGCTACTCTACCTTTAATAAGTTTCACCAGTACCCTGCTAAGATGCACCATAGGTGTGATCCCCTCCTCTATTTTTAAATGGACTTCTCCCTAGCAATGAACTTCCTGACATGTCTCCCCAAGCCTACATTTCTCCTTCCTTCTGTGCAGCCTCCTCCTCACCTGCTCAAGACTGAGAGACGTGCTACTAAAAATACCAGGTATCGCCCACAAATACTTCTCTGGAAAACTTTGATTTTCAGTAACTTGGATCGAGGGTTTTTTTCATCATTCCATTCTCGGTCTTAAACACCTTCTATTAATTATTCCATTAGTGCCGATGGGTCCCACTAGGCCTCTTCCCCCTCGGGCGGATTTGCTAAGCAGAAGGCAGGCTTTCCACTGAGACCCATTTAAGGAAAAAGGACATTAACATCTAAATGGATTTTGAAATATAAAATAACATTTACTAATACAAAATTAAATTCTGCACAGGAATGCTCTGTGTGTGGCTGGGAAAAGATTAGTGCCCACAACAGTCCAGAAATGTGGGGAAACCAGCAGAGCCAAATTCCAGAACATACCTATTTACTACAGAAGGAAACACACTGTGTTTACAATTCAACTCTGAAATTCAAAGTTACAGAACTAATGTTCATGCAGCGATTTGCCACACCTCTATCAATTTTCAAAACCATCGAATGAGATAGGTAAGATTCTGACTGTTGTGTGACTTAAGCGGCCGGCTCTGGATTACTCAGCCAGTTCACTGGCAGGAAACCTGAGCCAAATCTCTCCTCTTCCCCAGCCAGGCGCTGTGATTTTCACTCCAAGAACTGTCACTCTCTGCCTCTCCTCCTTCCTATCTCAAAGCTACCTTGTTCCCTGGGACCTATGAAGAGGCCCAGGAAATCTGAGAAGTTGTTTATTTGCACTTATTTATTTTTCTACAAATAGGGGCCTGAACCTCACAGAAAGGTAAGTATTTAATCCCCATATATGACAAATATTCATCTGGCCCAAGAAGTGTTTTGAAGATCAAGCTTTGAACAACACCCATAGCCCCTAAAAATACACCCACATTGTTACGTATACATTCTTTTTTATTGTTGAGTGGTATTTCATCAGGTGTATCTACCAGGATTATTGTTTATCAGCTTACTAGTTGAAGGGCATTTGCACTGTTTCCAGTTGGGTCTATTGTGAATAAAGCTGCAATGAACATTTTCATACATCACTCACACTTGCATATGAAAAATGAAACACAACTATAGCCTAGGATGAAGGAGGGAAGGGGAGGGAGAGGGGAAGGGAGGGGGGTGGGTTGACAGAGGGTTAGTAGGGGGCCCACACCTATGGAGCATATTGCAAGTACAAGTTGGATCTATCAGGTGTAGAACACAAATGTCTCAACGCTGTAATTGGGTAAATGAGGTGAAAGCTATGTTGAGTAATAGGACATAAGCTCTCCAATTTGTACAAATAATCTACACATTGAATCCCATAATGGCATAAATGTATTCATGATCTATGTACAAATGACTTAATAAAAAAAAATAAATAAAAATACATATTCTAAAAAAAAAGAACACTTTCATACAGGTCTTCTGATGGGCATATGTTGCCATTTCTCTTGGTAAATACTTAGAAGTGAGACTGCTAAATCATACGGTAAGTGAACATTTAATTTCAAAGAAATTGCCAAACTGTTTTCTCAAAGTGGCTACCTCATTTTGTATTTCCACCAGCAAAACACTAGAGTTCTGATTAATCCACATCTTTGCCAGGACTTGGTAAAATCAATCTTTATCTAGAATTTTAGCCATTTTAGTGCCGTAATTTGCATTTCCCTACTACCCAATAGTATTCAGCCCCTTTTCATACGTTTATTTGCGATAGTGAAGGGTTTGTTAAATCTGCTCTCCATTTGTTAATGGGGTTGTGTGTTTTCTTATTGTTGAACTGCAAAAAAGTTTTCATGCATTCTGAATACACGTCCTTTATCAGACATCCACATGGTCTGCAAATAATTGTGCCCAGATTGTGGCTTTTTATATTCTTTTACAAGTGTCTTTTGCAAAGCAGTTTTTAATATTGATGAAGTTAAATTTCTTAATTTCTTTCTTTCATGCTTTGTACTTTTGTGTCCTATCCAAGAGTTTTTTGACTAATCCACTGACCCAAAACTTTTTGAGTGAAAAATAAGGATATGCATGATACGTGGGGTAGTAGAGCTCAGAAGCTGGGGAGCCTGGTGAGGGTCCGAGGGCCACCACACTCTCCTGCCTGGGCCTGCAATTTCAGGAGGGTCTGGGATCCAGGGGGAGCAGGTCTGAGCAGCCTCTGCCAGGCACCACAATCAGGGGAGAGGGAGTGAGGAACAGAGGCTGGTGAGGCAGGCCAAAGGCCATGCAGGGTGAGGGCTTAGGGGATAGTCCTAGACCTCCAAGCAGACAGACCCCAGGGACCACATGGCTGCTATGAGCTGAGCAGCCTCAGAAGCTCTTGCCCCACCAGCCAAGCATGTGGTCATCTCGGCCAGAGCCCCAGGTGTGATAGGAAGAAAGGAGGAGCCTTCACAGAGCTGGTGGCTGCAGGAGGGCCGTGTGATCTATGCATTTACCAGGGAGCATTAGCCCTCCTCAGACGTGTCTCTCCCACTGGCAATGCAGCCACTTTCTTGAAAGATCTTTTCCACAAATTAGGGGCCAAAACTGTGGGTGACATCTGTATGTGGGAGCAAGTTTTGCACATCAAAATATGGTATTCCAAGATGCCAGTGGGTTCCCGAAACTGTGGATAGTGTTGAACCCTATACATACTATGTTTTTTCCTATACATACATACCTCTAACAAAGCTTAATTTATAAATTAGGCATAAAGGTAAAAAGTTAACAACAATAACCAACAATATCATATAATAATTATAACAATATACTGTAATAAAAGTTATGTGAATGTTCTCTCAAAATATCTTATTGCCTGTGATATTTCTGGATCACCACGGACCGCAGGTAACTGAAACCACAGAAAGTGAAAACTCGGCTAAGGGGTGGGGGTATTCCTGTGTCTAGTACAGTTGAATCATGTAATTTTAAACCAGGGGAAAATCTAAGAAAGATATCGATGTTCCTTAATTTATAATAGGGTTACATGCTGATAAACTCATGTAAGATGAAAATATCATAAATCAAAATGCATTTCATACACCTAGCCTGTCAAATATTATAGGTCAGCCTAGCCTACCTTAAATGTGCTCAGAACACTTACAGTAGCCCATAGTTGGGCAAAAGCATCTGTAGAGTTGTGGTCTCCAACCTGTTTGGCACCAGGGATTGGTTTCATGGGAGATGTGTTTGTATGGACAGTGGGAACCGATGCTTTGGGGATGATTCAAGCACATTACACCTCCAGCTCGGATCATCAGGCATTAGACAACAGACCCCTTGTCCGCACAGTTTACAGAACGGTTTATGCTCCTATGGGAATCTAATCCCACTGCTGATCTGACAGGAGGTGGAACTCAGGTGGTGATGCGAGTGATGGGGAGCGGCTGTAAATACAGATGAAGTTTCTCTTGCTCACCTCCTGCTGGGTGGCCTGCTTCCTAATAGGCCACAGACCAGTACAGATCCATAGCCTGGGGACTGGGTGACCAGTTGCCCACCCTTCTGTGCCTGTGGCTGACTCAGAGCTGGGGCTCTCTGTTCCTGCCCAGCAGCTGAGGGTGTCATACCACCTTCCACTGAACACGTACAGCCTTTTGCACCATCCCGAAGTTGAAAAATCCTAAGTTGAGACATCCTAAGTCAGAGTTTGCATTATTTAGCAATATATACATATATAAAAAAAAAAAGCATGAAGGGTAGAGATTAGATCAGAAAGGAATATACAGAGGGCTTCACCTAAATTCTTAAAATTCTAATTCCAAAGATGAGTAGTGCACATAGTTATTTCATTGATTTATCACTACGATTAGCATTATGATTTGAAATTTACATTGCAAAGGGGGTAGGCAAAGCATTACTAGGCAAAAGTCATGTGAAAAGAAAAATAGCAGTAGAAATAAAAATTTCAGACAAGAAGTGAAATTTAAATTTATAACAATAAGATAAAGGAACAAAAAATTCAAATGTCTGAAAGGTTTTACTTTCCTTCTAATTTATACTAAATAGGACATTATTGGAGAAAGAGAGGGGGAGAGAGAGGTTATAGATGGACTCCATTTCCTTGCAAAAGTGTATAGTTTTAACTTTGTATCGAAACATAGTATCAATAGAGGAAAATGCACCTCTCAGAAAGCGTACAGCTCAGTGAATTTTTCAAAAATAAAACATCTGTGTAGTTGGTCCCTGCTCAAGAAAGAGAACATCACCAGGGCATCACAGGTGTCCTGTGTGACCCTCACAATCCCTATCCTGCACAAGAGAAGCACAGTCCTGACTTCTCACAGTGTAGGTGAGTGTCACCAGCTGAACAGCTCTGTTTGGACAAGGTTTGAGATGCGATCATGTTGCCTTTGTACAGCATCTAGCTCGGAGACCAGTCCCATTTCTCCCAACACCATGTATAAGCTCAGATACCAAAAATAAATGTTTGATTATTTGGCACTAATGACGCATCAGGTCACCCTACGCAAATGCCAGGTCACCCTATGCAAATTTGATTTTCTTCACTTATCTTTCAACCCCAGATAACTCCCTGGGGTTCAGAGAACTAAGACATGAATTGGGTGTTCCCCTCTGTGTATTTTTTTTTTATTTTTTGTTTTAGGGTTTTTTTTTGAGATAGAACCTCACTTTGTCACCCTTGGTAGAGTGCCGGGGCGTCACAGATCACAGCAACCTCAAACTCTTGGCTCGATATCACAGTGGGATGCCTTCACCCTCAGCCCACCTAGAAATTTTTAAAATATTTAGTGAGGTCTTGCTAGGTGCTAGGTACTGAGCCTTACATATATAATTTTATTTTATCCTCATATACATTCCCTTAGAAGTGAGTACTACTACCATCCTTACTTTCTAATTTCTGAAACTGAGTTCTCAAAGACATTTAATCACGCAACTTCACCAAGGTCACACAGGTAATAAGTGGGCCTGTCTCACTCCAAAGTCCGGGCTACTGTTCCATTAGACTTTCTAAAGATAGTTGATCTCTCCATCTCTCAGCATGTAGATAAGGAAGTCAGAAATAGCTCCCACGTCCCCTGAGTCCACGCAAGGTGTCTGATAAGCTGTGCTCCTGACCACAAAGAGGTGATACACAAAGGGGAAACCAACGTAGGCATCCAGTACTGTTTCTATTGATCCCACCCCACACCCTCTATGAGAAGCCTGAAAGAGGGAAATTCCCTTGACACTTCCAGACACGCCACGATAAACATTTAGAGGAACTAGGTTATTGGTAAATTTGATTTTCTTCACTTATCTTTCAACCTCAGATAACTCCCTGGGGTTCAGAGAACTAAGACATGAATTGGGTGTTCCCATCTGTGTATTTTTTTTTATTTTTTGTTTTAGGGTGTTTTTTTGAGATAGAACCTCACTTTGTCACCCTTGGTAGAGTGCCGGGGCGTCACAGATCACAGCAACCTCAAACTCTTGGCTGAAGCAATTCTCTTGACTCAGCCTCCCAAGGAGCTGGGACTACAGGCGCCCGCCACAATGCCTGGCTATTTTTGTTGTTGTTGTTGTTGTTGCAGTTGTCATTGTTGTTTAGCTGGCCTGGGCCAGGTTTGAACACATCAGTGCATGTGGCTGGTGCCATAACCACTGAGTTATGGGCGCTGAGCCTGGTTATTGTCTTTGATAAAGGGGATTAAATTGACTTTGATCTAGTGGCACAATGACTTCTAATGCTCTAATTATACAATGACAAAATGACAGAAAATAATTTCCATGTGTATTGAAGGGGTATGTGTGTATGAACTTGATGTGAAATTACAGAATCAATTTGGTTTGTTTTTCAGAAACACACATCTGTCAAAAAGGATGGGCAGGAACCTCATCTGCTCGATTCCACCTGACCTTCACCACTGGCCCACAAAGATGATGGACTGAGGCTGAAACTCTGCCCCAGTCATCATCCCAGCGGACCTCTAAACTCCACTACTTGGTCCCCAAGCACTGTCGTTCAACCCTCCAAACCAGATGAGCCTGTGATGCTTTTTGGCAAAGAAAGACATTAGGACAATATCACTCACCATTTAAAAATGAGGACAAGTCCCTGCATACCAGGTGATAAAACCATATAAGCATCCATCCTCTTTCTCAGAGCACAACCTCCAAACCAGTCTTTACGTGGCTGTGAATCCTCCATGACTGGCGGGCTCAGAAATTGCATCTGGACAGGAACCCATCCTGACATTTGTAAAAGAATCAGGATGAGACATGATATTCCTTCTGACAGGGTCCCAGGGCTTTTCTCTCAGTGCCCAGAATGAATTTCTGTTGAGAAGCCTAGTGTAGGAGCAAACACAATGACTCAAGGCCATGTTGGACCTAACAATCACCAGTAACCACCCGCCTCTCGCGATAAAAAGCATTGTAATATACATCATTTCGTTCAACCCCTGTGTCCTCTGAAGGTCATTACTGCTGTTTGCCAAGTAAACCTAGAGTTACCTTTTCCCAGGCTCATGATAGGATTGCCCTTCCTGGCTCCATTGTAGCTCTGAGGGGCCAAGTGAGTAGTTCCAGCCGATAGATTAGGAACAAAAGCAATGTGGGTCACTTCCAGTGTAAATGATTTAGTTATAGCGCAAGCAATCACATTAAGATAGGAGCAGCCCAGGTAGCCTGGGTCCTTAGTGTGTGACGTGGAGTCTTCTAATGATCTATAATGGCATCCATTGAGAACAAGACACAGTTTTCAACTGCTGACACTTGGGGGTTATTTGGCACCAAGTTGTAACCTGGCCCATCCCAATTTACACTGCTAGGTGGAGAAGACCATTGTCATAATCACTTTCCAGTTTCATTAATTCCTTTATGCAACCAGCATTTACTGAGGTCCTACTTTGCACCAGGACTCACACCTGCTCTGAGTACACAGAAGTGTATAGGGCAGATATAGTCCTTTGCCGTAGGTCTGTGGCTACACCTACAAAAATGTGGAGGGAAAAAAAAAAATCTTCATTTAAGTAATTTGACTTGACAGTCGGCCTCCCTGAGGTCAGTTCCTTCCCTTGTACAATTCACACAACACCTACCTTACAAGACTTCTGGAAAAATTAGCACAATAGTACCCTGCATAAGAGAGGGGAAAACCACACAACAGCCATAAATGTTTTTTTCACACTTCATAACAAATCATGTTTGGCAAAGAATAAAAGACAGCAGAAAATAAGAACTTTTAATTCTCTGATCATCAATTGCCAGTTTCACATTATTCTACATCCTGGATGTCTGTCTGAGTGTTTTTGTGGCTGTGTGTGTGTTTTAATTGACTAATCAGTACCAGTTTATCTTCCAGCTCCCTTCTAACTATAAACTCCAAGGTCTATAAAAACTAACCTGGGTTTTGTTGGAGACAGACCATCTTGGAGAGGCCCGTGTGCTTTCACAAGCTGGAAGGACAAGCTACATCTCTCCACAAACACTCAGGGGAGGGAGAACTGTGATGTGTTGGGGTCTTTTCTGCATTAAAATGAGCTCAAAGATGCAGAAAGTGGGAAAGAGAAAAGATGTCCCCGAGGATGGATTGGACAGAAAGACTTAAGATAATAGAACTGCTCCTATTGCCCCCATATGCTTATGTTCATGAGTGTAAATGTGTCCCCATGAGTGGGTAGGTGTGACTCAGGCCATGCCCCAGGGCCTAAGGATTGGTGTGAGTTGGACGTTCCCATCAACATCCTCAGTGTCAAACAGAAAGTGAAATGTAAAGAGGCCTGAACATAGAGGATCTTTTCCTGAGATAATCTTTATCACCATCTCAAAATAGTCCCTCAACCATACAAGGGATAGAGCTGACATTTGGACCGTCTAGAAAACATGCAAAGTAGATGTGAATCTACTTACTCTTTAAGAGGTGAGCAGTAATGGAGGAATAAATGTCTTGTGCCCACGCCTTGGGAAGTTAATCAAAGCCAGAGAGCTGTTGATGAACAAAACTGAGGAATGGGCATGTTTGGGGGTGTGAAGTCAATGCCTTTAAATGGGGGATATGTGAAACTGGGGGGCCCATAGAACTATGAGTCTACACTGAAAAGAAATGTTTGGACTGAACACAAATATCTGAGATTCATTCCTACATGAATGATAACTGAATCCTTACGAATGATTGAAACGAATCTAGACTGGGCCTCCTCCTGGGTGCTACTAGGGAAAACTAAAGAGAAGCATTAGTGGCTTGTCCCTGTTTTCTATTTTAACTATCCAAAGCTCAAACCTGCCAGTTCTACCTAGGCAATATCACATGAAAATTAAGAGCACTAGGGTTTAGAATGAGATAGACCAAGATTTTAACTTCACTTCTAAAATGTACAAAATATCTCATCTTGGGCAAGCAAATTAACCTCTGAACTTTAATTTTTCCATGTATAAAGTTAATAATATCTGTAACAAATAGCAACTTCTGAGAATTAGTGCATATATACACAGCACAGTACCTCCTAGGTACGTGTTCAAAGGTGATACATAAAAACATGGTTAGAGAAAGAAATCCATGCATCGAACAAATATCCTGATTCTCCCTTCCATAGCGTAGAGGTGTTGGCACAAAGTAGGTGCCTAACTCTGCTTCCCAGGCTCCCTTGCAGTAAGGCTGCTAGAGGAATATGAGCAGAAGTGATTTGCACCACTTTCAGCTCTGGCCCCTAAGACCTTGCCATGCAACACTCCTCTGTGATATTTTTTTTTTCTCCTTCCAACCGTACAGAGGAGAGGTAACCTCCAGGGTGATCTTGGAAGTCATGAGTCAAGACTATCAGAGCCAGCAAAGCCTGGGTCCCAAAATTATTATGTAGAGGTTTGGGGAGATGTTTGAGCACCCACTGAGCTGTTCAGTCACCCACTCATCATATGAACAAGCAATACATTTTGAATGTGCTAGGGCTGTTATATACTTGGATATCTACCTGTGACATAAGTTAGCTTACCCTAATGGATTTTATTTTTCAGTGGCTCGGCCCTTGAGAGCCAAGTGTCTACCAATGAGGCACTGGTAGATAACAGTCCATTGTCATGCCTTTGATGCCACTCTTAGACTCTTTAGGGTCTCAAAAACTCAGAGATTTATACTCTTCATAAAAATCTTTTTGGAAAGCAAGAAGGCAGTTGTGTTAGGGTCAGACACCAAAACCTGTCTATGCCATTTGAACTACAAGGCTAAAATACAACAGAGGAAAGCAATATAAGTCTGAAATGAGCTACAGAGTCTGTAGAAATGTGGCTGGTAAAGAATTTTTGGTGGCAACCTTGCCCAGGGGGACTTCTAAAAACACAGGTGTTTAATACTCATTCCTGAGCTATTTGCATTGTGACGATGTAAGCCCACCTTCTCAAAACCTCAACAAGTTTGCTATGTACACACATCAACATCTGTGCACACACACATCACAAAGAGAATAATGTTGAAACAAAAGTACTAGCCTACCCTGGAAAGTGGCCACTGACCCTTCTTAGGAAAAAAAAAAAAAAAGGGAGATGAGATCTACTCAAATTTTCCAAATTACTACCCTATGTCACAGGTACCAAAGTAAGGCATCTAAATTCAACGTAACAACAGAAATTCATCTGAAGGCATACAGACCTCTGGTCTTCAGAATGAAGTAAATGTTTGAGGGTTAAATCTGTGAAACACACATGTGTACACGCATGCACACATATACTACATCCCTAAAAGCAACACAATTTTCTGTAATGATATAGCTGAGAAGCTTTGAGAAAGCTAAAATTTAGCTTTGATAATTTAGATATGGGATGGCACCCGTAGCACAGTGAGTAGGGCACATACACCAAGGCCGGTGGGTTCAAACATGGCCCCAGCCAGCTAAAACAACAATAACAACAACAACAACAACAACAACAAATAGCCATTATGGCGGGCGCCTATAGTCCCAGCTACTTGAGAGGCTGAGGCAAGTGAATTGCTTAAGCCCAAGAGTTTGAGGTTGCTGTGAGATGTGACGCCACAGCATTCTATCAAGGGCGACATAGTCTCCGGAAAAAAAAAAAAAAAATTAAAAAAGACAAAATCTAATTAACACATTGTACCCAGAAGGAAGGACAATGGTGAACACAAAAACTGACGGGGGCAGAGATGGGGTGGAGAGGATAAAAGAGGGGCCAGACTTTGTGGGTGTTTTTCAGTGTCTACAAAGAAAGCCACTGGTTAACAAGACCATCCTATTCACAAGAGAGTTCAAGTCCATTGTAGGAGATGGATGTTTTATTAGAGCACTTCATCCTAAAAATATCCCTTCCATCATTATTAGGTAGGGAGAAGGAGGGAGGAAGAGGAGCAGATGGCATCAGGAGATGCTTTGTCTACTGAAGGGAACAAATTGACCAGCGGGGGCTTCCGAGGAGAAACAGATGCCTTGTCCAGGGAGTCTCCAAGAACTGAACATATGGTTGGCCCATGATTGGGTGTCTCCAAGGACTAACCAGGCAGAAAGGGGCAGAGAAACCATGAAGTGGAGATATGATCAAGGCCACAAAAAGGGGTCTTTGGAGCACGCACACAAGCAAAATGGCAGTGTCCCTAATGAACCACCCTCATTAACATAGTAAAAATCCCACCGACTGGTGCATGACAATTTACAAATGCCATAGCAACCTTTGGAGGGTCAGGAAAGAGAAGCTATTCCCAGTTCTGGGAACTCTCCATCCCTTTCCCAGAAAATTCATGAATATTCCAACCCCAGCTTAGTGTATGATTAGGGATTATCGTAAAAGGACAGACACTAACCCGGGGTTAGGGGGCTGCTGTTCCTTATTGCAACAGTCTGCTGTCTACTGACTCTGAGAGTGGCTATCCTATCTGTGCTCTGTCTTTAACGTGCTATGCTTTAATAATCTCTGGCCCTGTGCCTGCTTGTGCTCATTCATTCCGTCAATTCGAAACCAGTAGCCACTCTTTAGTGCTGTGAACCAAGAACCTAGGAACACACACCTGACGTCTGGTCCCCACACCTGACATCATCTTATTCATTTCAGCAGTTTTCGTAATAACAAAAGATTGTAAGCAAGAGCTATGCCCATCAGATTATGGTGTACCTCTACAATGGAAAAATAAGACAGCTTGGAAAGATGATCAAGATAGAATATTAAGTGAAAAAAGCAAGACCTATAACAGCACATGCAGAATGTTACTATTTACGCACATAAAATGCAAGTGGAAGAAATTGACCACGTGTATGTTTCTACATATCTAGAACATCTCTGGAAGAAAGTATGAGACATGGGTAACTGTGGATAGGCATTGGACACCTAGAGACAAAGGCGGGAGAATGATTCAGTTTTCACTGTGTACCTTGTGCTCTATTTGACTTTTTAAGCATTTGCATGTTTATTATTGTTCAAAAAGAATAAGACATCCTCTCACTTAAAGTATCACAAGACTGGAAAAACAAGCATCCAGTGTACTTAATACTAATATGAAACCAGTAGATGAACAGCTGTATGCCCACAGAAGAGAAAAACACAATTAAATTCAAGAAGGGGGAAGTGGACGGGACAGGAGGAAGGTGGAATGATAAGCTCTCACCGAACAGGCACAAGGTAAGGGTACGTGGCACACCTCCTGGGTTAAGGGCTCACCTACAACTTGGACTTTACCTAACAAATGCAAACAATGTAACCTAATTGTATGTACCTGTATATTAATCTGAGACCAATAATAAATAGTAATTAAAAAGAAGGACAACAGGTAACCTATAAAGCTTCTCTGGTTTTGGTATTACTTTAGCAAGTCTGCCACACACACACACACACACACACACACACACGGAAACAATGAAGGATAAATAAACTGGCTATATTTTAAATTCACCTGCTTTTTCTCTGACTCTTCCTTTCCTAAGGCCCTTCCTAAAATTGCAACTGGCTTCGCACACACATAAGTCTACACAGACAAGATGAGCCGGCCGGTAAACTCTCCTCTGGTCCATTGTGGTTATACCTCTTTTTCTAAGTTGATAATCTCCTTTTGAGAGTTTAATCATTATGGTTATTTTGTTCTTTGCCTGATCAGAATATCTGGATTCCGAAACTCCCACTGGGAGCCCAGATCCTGGCTGGGGGATTTGCCTCTGAGACACTGCTGGCGAGCTCAGCTGGCCCCTTCATGGCAGGACATCACCAGCTGATCTGTCCAGAACACTCTGTCCACCTCAGACAGAGAAGAGGAAAGACAGGGTGACTCATAGGCCACACACTGGCGTCACCCTCTCCCTGCTCCCCACTAAGGGCACCCTTCTACTCCACCATCTCCAGATCTAGACCATTTCCAGGAGAGAGAAGAATGCAAATTTCCCCTAATATCCGATGGTTCTATACTTCATCTGAGGGCTGAAAATTCAGCCAAGGAGCAGCTGTGAACCCAAACAAACAAACAACCCCCCCCAAAAAAACAGCAAGCCTGTGCTATTTTAGAGACGGTGTCACTAAAAATGATTTCATCAGTGTTCCACTCGGGGGACGTGATTTACAACAGGCAGCCAGCCCCCCTAGGTGGGAGCTCACTTTTAATAAATGAGAGCGAGTAGGCTCCTTCCGACCTGTGACTATGAGTCACTGTGTTTGAAGCCTTATGACAAACCCCGTCGGGGACAGACAGATGACCTTGTGCCTGGGACTTTTTCTTTCAGGCAAAACCAAATATGTTTCCTGACAGTGAATGATACAGAGGCCCAAAAGTCTCGAATCAGATCAGTGAGAGTAACGTGGGCCTGTAAACTGAGGGGGCCCGACCCAGCCGTCACCGGGGCCCCTTTCTCCTCACGAGAGCCTGAGGTTCAGTGCCCCGGGAAATCTGGTAGGAGGAACAGCATTTAATTCTGACTCAAACTCAGCCACAGTGGGAGAAGAGGGTAAATCGGTTTTTGAAAGAAGTTGTAACTGTGTGATCCCTGCTGTCGCAAATACTACTACAAATTAATAACAGGCAGATCGCTCGGCAACTGGTTTTTAGTTCGGATTACCTGTGCTGGTGACAGAACAGCTTTTCCAAGAGTGAAAGGATGACAATGTTTAAGGGCACACAGGAAACCTATGATGTCGTTGCCTATGGGCCGTGAAAGGGGAAGGCTGGGGTCCCAACAGAAGGAGAAGGCAGACAGGCCACAAGGTCACCCCCTTGAAGGACACTCACCTTCCACGCTCTGTGAGCTGACAGAAGGCCCCTTGGGAAGTATCTGCGGCCAGCTTCCTGGGGGCAGGGAGGACCAGCCACCTCCTTTAGTTTGAAAGTACCATCTGATATTAAATTGAGGTGGGGCTGGGGAAGGGAAGAAGAAATGGGGTGTCTGAGAATCAGAAATAAATAGGAGTGGCTTTTTCTCTCTGAGCGGGAAGCTGGAGGAAGGAAAAACTAGTAGAGATTAGAATCTGAGTGAGAAGGCGCAGATCCTAGTCACAAAGAAAAGGGATAATGACAGTGTGGCTAGTTCTGTCCAAGTAGAGAAGTCAAAATGCACCTCGTTGCCCAGCTTTGGTTTATTTTCCTTTTGGCCCCAAATTGCTTGCATCCCTGTGTGGGTGCTTGTTTACATAAACAAGAAAAATCTCTGCAAAAGCACACAAGAAACTGATAACATTGTTTGCTTCCAGGAAGGGAACTTCTTGTACCTTCTGAATGTCGAATGAGGTGGATACATTACCTATTCAATCTATATAAAAAGAAAATATGCTTCTCAGCTAATGGGAGCAAGGAAATAGTGGTCTCTGTCTTAGAAGTCGTGAGTCTTATAGAAAACTCACTCTATGAGTGAATGAAACATTTATAGATGACAGTCCCAATTTGAGGTCTCATGATCAGGTGTTCACACTCACACATACACACCACT
Organism: Arctocebus calabarensis; assembly: GCA_963573935.1. Classification (NCBI taxonomy): domain Eukaryota; kingdom Metazoa; phylum Chordata; class Mammalia; order Primates; family Lorisidae; genus Arctocebus; species Arctocebus calabarensis. The sequence goes on along the minus strand of CAUYON010183161.1, from coordinate 8,117 downwards.
TCCGATCCGTGGAAAAGAGGTTTTAGGTTGGAGTCCCAAGAATATGGACATCTTTAATATTTATATTATAATAATCACAGAAGTAACACATACCAGATGTAGAAAATATCACAAAATATTCTTAAAAAATAAAATGGTTTTAATCCTACAATCAGAATTAATCACTTCAAGTACTCACCCTGCCTGGACAGGAGTGAGTGACTTAACCTCAGTAGCAATGACTCAGAGAGAGATCGTTCTTCTTAAAAATCTGCCAACATGATGTTCTAGATATCTTCTATTTAATACCTTCTTTCAACAAATAAGGCAGCCATTTTTTACTTTCTTGAGATATTTAAGTATCTGATTCTTGCAGTATAGGAGATTCTCTTGGCTCTCCCCAGAAAGGAGACTTTTCCTAATCTGAATAGACCCAGTTGAGTTTTTCCAGAAAAGAGGAAGGGGCCACTATCAACCATACCAGAAAAAAATTCTCCATGGCCCGCTGCTGCTGAAGAAGGTCCAACCTTCAAAAAGGTCACCCGCACCCCTTCACCACCAACTTGATACCCACCCAAGACTCCCCCCCAAAGAAAGGAAAATTCATCTTATTTTACTACATGATATTTCTTATACTAAACTTCCTTCAGGGGGCTAACAAAGTACTTGCAACAGGTGTGTGTTAGGGCGACATTGCCTCTCATCACCTCCTGGCAGGGCCATCAGTGAAAAGCAGGGCTCCAGGGGTCAACAGACTGGGATCAGAATGCTTCATCAAAGTCTCTATTTCCTCATCCATGAAATAAGGAGAATAACACTCTACCTTCCTCATTGAGTTTTTGTGGGGTTTATATCAGAGGATATATAAAAAAAACATTAACTCGATGCGTGCTCGGTGGCTTGCAGTGAATAAACCTTGTCTGTTATCATAGCACACGTATTGTGGAAACAAGAGTGCCTATCTTGGGGGTGAGAAAACATTGCTCAGAGTTTCCAGGGACTCAGACTGGTACGTCCTACGTCTCTAGGTTCTGAAGCCCTTGGCTTTTCAGAAGCCGGAAAAGTACCAGCTGATATCTTGGACTTTCATCTAGTTTCATTATCAGCCCCATATCCCGCATCCCATGAGCGAGCACACAGTACGTTGCCGAAGGAATGGATTTTATCATTTATGAACTTGACCAGATCCTGGGTTAGCTGTCCTTAAGAAAACTCGGAACGATGAAAAGTCATTGGCTTTTAAAAAAAATAAAAACATCTAAAATTTCAAATTGTCTGGAAAGCCTGGCAAAAAGAAGGAAAGGATTTTTTTTTAATACTACTGGTCCTACCCAAAAATCTATAAGAGCCACTAACATTAGCTGCCTGGTTTCCCAGCCAGGAAAAAGGGCATGAGAGCCCTGAAAGGGCCCAACAAGTGACTCTGGAGGACCTGGGAGTCCTCAACCCTTATTTTTTTTTAGATCATTGTTCGGAAAGTCTCAAGGTCAGAGAATTTAGGATTTTGGAAAATGACAAACAAAGCACATTTCCTATATCCCACAGCAGCGAGAAAAGTCAGTATATAGGCACTTGCATTCAATGTGGACATTTTCCCAGCGATATAAAGAGAGAGCCATGCAGATTGGCTGAATTCCAGCTTGCTTGCTATGTTCTATAAATTCTTCCACTGTGTTCCCAAAAAGACTCCATGAGAATATGTACTATACTCCCACGGTTTTTTTCTTTCCCCTCCCATTCCCACTCCACTCTTGTTACCAAATAACAATAACTTAGGAAAAAGAAATTCAGACACCTTGCATTTTTTTTTACAGTAGGCTAGATCCTATTTATTTTATGCATAGAGAAATTAGAATGAAGTACTTTAGGTCATTAATACAAGGCATTATCATATTGAATAACATGAGGACTGTGGGAGGAAATTAAGTGTGATCCTCAACATCTTAACATGAAAAGAATGAGTTGACACACACAAAGAACAAAAAACCCAGGACATCTAAGACCCAGTCTTTTTAATCAACATTAACATGAGTCTATAAGCTATGAGTCAGCCACTTGCAAGAAACCCATTAAGATGGAAAAGCAGGTAGATGGGAGGAAACTTGGGTGAATGGGGCCAGTGCCCTCCCAGAGGAATATCCCTCGGCCCTGTGACCCTACATCCAGCTTTCCAGACACAATCATGGAGTATGCCTGTAGTCATAGTTTAGGGAATAATAGCACCTCCTTTCATTCCAAAATTGTCCTTGTTTGCTTGATAAGTTATACATTCGCTCAACCAATGAGGAACATTACAGAGGTGTCAAAGGTCCCGTGGAGGGGATAGGACGATATAGAGAGAATTCATTGTAACAAGGGACAAAGTCTCAGTGAGTTGATGTTCCACAGAGGAGGATGGAGAACAGTCAATACCACACAAGGGAGCATCCAGGAGGATCACTGTCCCATGGGGACATCATAGCACCTTATGGCCCTTGTCCTTTGAACTCCCTGTGTATTCTGTGCTTGGGCCATTCCCGCTATTCACAACAATCTGCCTTGTACTACAGCCATGAGTCTGCATACCCACGGAGCGTATTTCTTCCACTAAGATGTAAATTCCTTAGGGAAAAGATGATGCTTTTTTCCTCTTTGTATTCTCCATGTAATGAATTCTTATACCTCCTAGTGGAAGCTTGTAATTGACATTGGTGGTTGCTCACCATTCATTCTGTTGTCTGGGCAGGGTAAGCAGACTATGGTTACAAGACTCTTTTACTGTTGGACATGCCATGCTCTCATCCAACAGAATATGAATGGAAATGATACATGTCACTTGTTGACTTGAGCCTTTAAAACATGACTATGCCTCTTCTGTAGTTTGTTCCTTTTTACTAATGAAACTAACTGCCACCTGAACTTCCACCATGACCATACCCTAGTTGGATGGTGAAGCAAACTATTAGAAGGAAACTGGATCCTTGGTATCTTTCATGGAGCAGAGCTGACTGCCAAAGTGGAATGTGTCTCTGGAATATTGTGTAACAGAGAAATAAACTTCTATCTTCTTTAACTACTACACATCAATCAATACATACTTACAGCATGCTATGGTGTTTTACCAGAGTTATCCTTTCTACCACTTTTAGGAAATCTTTTCTGTTCTCCAAAAATCTTCAATAACATCCCTGTAAATGAAAGTTAGCTTTGATGTGCGGGGATATTTTACCCTCTGATAATTATTCTTAATACAAATGACTAATCTCTACACAACCTGCTTGCAGTTAAGAGGGAGTTGTCACACGTGTTATCGCAATGAACCAGCTAGTGAGTCAGAAACAGATTTAAAGAAAAATGATGTCAGGCAGGGGCTCCTGCCCATAATCCTGGCACTCTGGGAAGCCGTGGTGGGAGAATCCCTTGAACTCAGGAGTTTGAGGCCAGCTTGAGCGAAAGCAAGACCCTGTCTCTACCAATAATAGAAAAATTAGCCAGGCGTTGTGGTAGGTGCCTGAGGTCCCAGCAACTTGGGAGGCTGAGGCAGAGGGATCTCTTGAGCCCAAAAGTTTGGGTTTGCTGTGAGCTATGACATCACAGCGCTCTAGTCAGGACACAGAATGAGACTCTGTTCAAAAAAAAAAAAGAAGTGAGATCTTCATGTTTTTCTCTGTGTAGGACCAGAAGGGAAGCTGCAGGAAGTATGCCAGTTTCTCTGCCTCTCTATCAACGATCATTTGTGGCAGGCCATTTTCTCAGCCAGATTTGGGAAAAGTGATCTTGGAAAATGGTATCTGCAATGGGCGAGGCTCACATCCCTGTCTGTGCTTTCCTCCAAGATCTCAGAAGAATCTGTCACCAAGACAGATGACTAGTACTTGGAAATGTTACCAAGCTTTCCACAGCTTTCGTCCTGCAAATGACTGTGGAATGAGAATCTGTTGCACAAACTGATGCAGAAAGAGCCAAATGCAACATGATAGAAGAATTTTCACTTTGGTGGGGAGACTCGTGTCTCCCAGCAAAAGGCAGCTGGTGGCTCCTGCTCATGCTCTGGCTCTGTGTTCTCCTTGTCAGCATCTTTCTTCTCCCAGATGGTCATCACGTTGAGCCTCTCCTGGTCCCCTCCTAGAGACACGGCAGTGGCAATAAACCAGGGCTCCCAAAGGTCAAGGCCTGGGAGGCAGCTTCTGCATTTACAAGTCTCATTATCCAAAAGCTTTGGGGGAAAACCATTCATCCACAAACACGTCTTAGCCCCCTACAAAGTCTCAGACTGGGGCACTAAGAAGTAAGATTTGGTCCCTGATGTCAAGGATCCTAGAGACGTACAGGACAGGCAGATAAAAGCAGCCCCAGGCAGCAAGAGCTATCTAGAGGTACAAACCAAGTGCTTTTCCAGAGGAGGGATGGCATTTGAGCTGAGTCTTCAACAATGGCTAGAATTATAACCGAGAAGGGAGGCCTTCTTGACAAAGAAAACAGCATGCAGGTAGGGAAGAGAAGGGCACGTTTGAAGAGCTGCAAGAAGTTTGGCACGGCAGTGACGCAGAAGGAGCAAAGGGAAGTGGAGAAGTTTCCTTATTCATTCAGCCAATATTTACTGAGTGTCATTATGAACCTTACTCTTGGCCTTGGAGACATACAACAAGACCGGGCTTAGGCTCTGGTGAGCTGACCTTCCAGAGGGAGGAAGGCAAGAAATGAGCCAACAAATGAAAATGAATTTCAGACAGAGATAAGGCTACAAAGAGAATAAAACAGAATAGTCTGATGGTGAGAGACAGGCACTCTTTAGCTAGGTGGCTAGAGAGGACCCTAATATAAGAAGCAGACATTTTATCTGGGAACTGAGTGCAAAACAATCCGTGTAAAGTCCTAGGGAGAAAAAAACCCAGGGAGAGAAGTTGCAGGCAGAGTGAACAGCACAGGCAAGAGTGAAGGTGGTGATGAGGGATGCCAAAGGCAGCAGCTCAGACAGTCCAGTTCTTATTAAAGGTGGCTCACTAGTAGTGAAAGAGTGATCACTTTGAAGGTCTTTTCGTTTGCTGACCTTTTAACAGACCCAGAACTGATATAAAAAATTCCTGGCCAAGATAAACATCCTCTGTGTACTTCGAAGATGTTTATCTTCTAAATTTTTCTAAAGAAAAGGCCACCACCAATGCAGCCACTCAAAAAAGAAGGCAAGCCTTGATAAGGTAAAATCTAAAGAGTACTAAGAGGGAAAATAATAGTTTCATATCCAGAGTAGAAGGGATCTTGAAAGCTTGTCTCGTCTAATCCCATTTCATAGATGAAAAAATAAAGAACAAGGATCAGAGTGTTTGAGTCACAAACTGAATCAGTGACAGAGCCGGGGGACCAGAGAGAACCCAAGTCTCTTGATTTCCAGCTTAACGTTCTTGCTAGTTTTTCTTTTAGGGGGGTTGGAGGGAGGGATTCAAGTGCTTAACCAACATTAGCCTGCTCCGTGAGCCTCAGAAGAAACATACTATAGAATCGCAACCAATGGCAGGACGCAGAAGAATCCTTCTCTGAACAGTCTTGGAGTTTATCAAGCACACTTTTGTCTTTCTCCTGCAAGTACAAGAAACAGCACCTGCTCTCAAGGGCTTTGGAGAGTGAAGTTTTACTGTGTACTCAATTTCAGACTCGGAAAAAATCAAGCCGAAAAGTAAACAACCATTCTGCAAACAAGTGGGAAACCTTAAAACGGAAGTATTGCTTACTCCATCATTTGCTTCAGATGCTTGTAGCCACTAAAAGTTGAAAACCCACTTCCAACTTTTCCATATGGAAAATGAAGCAAATATGTTGCCTTGAGAAACTTTCGGCATTTTCCTATGCCTCGTTAGGATCCACGCAGCTTGAGAAAAGCCAGTGTCATCCATATTATTTTGGTCCATCTAATCCCATTGCTGAAAAAAAAAAATACAATTCCTCCAAGTTGGGGAGAGAGATTTAACCACAAGTTGCGTTTGAATGGGGTTCCGTTTACTTTTGAGGAAGAAAGGTGGGCCGGCTTCCTGTTTGGGGGGTGAGTTCCCAAATGTTCTCCTTCAAAGTCCTGTAAAGTTCCTTTCTGTGCTTAAAGTCACCAAGAAGTTTTATGATTGAAAACTGCTTTAGATAGTCCTCTGCCACTCTGTCGCCGACTGTAGCTCTGGTGGGAATGACACAAGGAAATTTACTCGTAAGTCACAAAACCAAGCTAATATGACAAGCGGAGAAGAGCCATCTGGCAAATTGTTAAGCACTTTCCTTACATTTGTTAAATTCTGTTTCTTTGTAAGTCCCTTAAAAGGAGTCCTAGCACATACAGTTAAACCCATTCTGAAAGTTCCTCGAATCTTTCTTGGTGGGCATCAAACCATGTTCCCATCCTCAGGAAAATGTTTAAAGCCATCCAGATATAAAATGCAGGCATAAGAAGGGATACACATTTCTCGCTGTTGGGAGACTTAATTATGTCTTTATGAAAGAGATTCAGGCATTATGAAACACTCTCCGAGGCTTCTAGAACTTTCAGTGACTGATGAAACAAAAGCAACCCCTGGTAGGTTAAGTGCTAGACTCAGCTTCCCTTGGAGTTCACAAGAGGCTCAGAGTAAGGGGACCCAGACCACACATTCACCATCCCCCAGCCTTACGGAGCAGAACCAGTATTCTAAGAAGGTCACATCACTCCACCTGGGAAAAGAGGGATGAAAATTAAAAGCCTCATGATCCTATTCCAGCCAACAGCAGGAAGGCAGCAGAAGCCATCAGAAAAACCGAATCAATCCCAGAAAAGTCTTTAACCAATAAAGCACCCGTCCTACTCCATTTCGAGGCAAAAATGGTTTGTATCTCTCTAGCTATCCTGTTTGGGCTCTGGCATTCTGACATGCTTAAACACTTTAAATGGGTCTTACATTGACGTCTGATTATTCATGAATGCAATTCTTATTTCTTGCTTTGGTTTTAATTTATGGTTTAATTATGGAAGGCCACCCTGACTCTTAGGATGTCGAATGCCAGAGTCGCATTTCACCCCGTACCCTGTGCCCCTGCCTTGCCACCCCTGCCCCCTGCCTCCCCTCTGCCTCATTCCAGCCTCACTCCAGAAACACAGGTGTGGCTCAGCGCTGATGGTGTGAGCAGGTGGCGTCAACCCATGCTCACATCCTGAGCTCCTAAGGAGAGATGCCACAGCGGACACCTGCAAAGCAGATAACATTTGTTTTAATAAACCGAGTTGATTCCAATCAAAGATTTACAAAACAGGAGCTTCTGGCCCAGGGTGAATGAAATATCCAGCGGCTTCTTCAGCTCCTCCCTGCCTCCCCGACACACGCAGGAAACCCCATAGCTTCGCTCACCCTGAGGTTTCCCGAATGCTCTCCACTCCAGGGTGAGTGGGGATCCAGATGAATCCATCAGTGCTGAGAAAACAACAGAAAAGTGTTGCTGGTCATCCCCTGAAGTGCCCAAGGATCTCGGGAGGGAAAAGTCCTGGCTTAAAGTCTTATATCAGGGATCCTAAATGTTCCTACTTGAATTTCTCCATCTCAAAAGTAGAGATGGCCAGTGCTAACTCACTATTGCTCTCTTTGGGATTTGCTACCCTTTGGAGAGGAAGAATTTCTTTTTAAAGAAAGATATCTGTAAATATGATAAATTGTGATCAATTGGAATTTTTAAAAATTTTTTTGGTAGAGACAAAGTCTTGGAATTGGTTTTTGAGACTTTGGGAAAAAAAACATGAGAAGTTAACTGATGACTCCATACTGAGCCTCAGAGTCAAAGCATTCTATAATAGACATACTCTTATTTGACAATGTGAATGTTACTTTCTTGGCATTATTATTATTAATATTGCTTAATATTTTGATGCAGTAATCATCTGATTTCTTTTCTGCATGTATTTATCTTTGTTCATTCTTTACGAGGTTTTTGTTTTTAATCCTTATCTTAAACATTGTTATTGTTATTAAATTTTAAGCCTTTTTATTTGTTTGTTTGTTTGTTTTTGTTTTTGGTTTTTTTTTTTTTTTTTGAGACAGAGCCTCAAGCTGTCACCCTGGATAGAGTGCTGTGGCATCACAGCTCACAGCAACCTCCAACTCCTGGGCTCAAGCGAGTCTCTTGCCTCTGCCTCCCAAGTAGCTGGGACTACA
>CAUYON010183158.1:0-41986 GCA_963573935.1 Arctocebus calabarensis | reverse complement strand
CCTTTGGGGACACAGGGAGACAGCGTGAGACTTCTGGACCCCCTGAGGAAGGCAAAAGCAGTGGAGATCTGGCAAGTGGTTGCGTGTGTTCGTTCAGTCTAATCCTGCTGGCAGCTGTGGCTACAGCAGCAGTGAGATTGCAAACAGGAAAGGCCTTACCTGTGAGCTGTTTGTGTTTCTTTTGGACTTGGCACTCAGTTGAACTGCCTTGGGAGAACTGGGGCAAGAGTGTGGGCATCTTTGAGCCCCAGACTGAGCCACCGAGCCAGATGGAGCTACCAGGGTTTGGTTGTGGGCTGTGTGGAGCCATCGTAGGAGAACTGCCCTGGCAAGCTCCACCCTCAGGGTCGCAGAACAAGCATAGGGCAGGAGCAAGTAATCTAGTGACTGAGCAGCCTAAAGGCAGGGACTGAGACACCTTGCAGCCTTAGCCCTCAGGGGCACAGTGTGAGACTGGTTTTGGCACACTGGGTAAGTGGATAGCCACTTAAGGAGTCATCCCAGTGACAAGCACTTTCCTGGGAAATTTTCCAAGATATCACCAAAGATTCTGACATTCTCCTTTCAGAGGGTTATCTGTCTGCTGGTCGCCTCAACTCAAATAGAACTTCTCCAAGGCACACTGTGATGAATTTATCTAAAGTCAAGACAAAAGAAAAGATCTTGCAAGCTGCCAGGAGTAAGTGCCAACTGACCTACAGCGGCAAATTATCAGAGTGACCACAGAATTCTCTAATGAAACTTTTCAAGCCAGAAGACAAAGGTCACCTATCTTTAACCTACTTAAACACAACAATTTCCAGCCCAGAATTCTATGCCCTGCCAAGCTAAGCTTTAAAATTGATGGAGAAATCAAATCTTTTATTGATATGCAAACAATGAGGAAATCTGTCACAACAAGACCAGTTTTATAGGAAATATTTCAACCTGTCCTACACACTGACCATCACAATGGACCCAGCAAAGTAAACACCCAGAAAATATAGGACAGAACCTAGTTTCCCCAATGAGGCAAAAGACAAAACTAAACAAGGCACTTTCACAAAATAAGATAAATAGAATACTACCACACTTATCAATTATCTCAACAAATGTCAATGGCTTGAATTCCCCACTGAAGAAGCATAGATTGACTGGTTGGATTAAAAAACACTAACAATCTATTTGTTGTCTGCAGGAAACACACCTCACATTAAAAGATAAATTAAAACTCAGAGTTAAGGGTTGGAGTCAATTTTTCAGACAAATGGAACTCAGAAGAAAAGAGCGATTGCAATCTTATTCTCAGATACATGTGGATTTAAAGCAACTAAAGTCAAAAGAGATAATGATGGTCACTTCATATTGGTTAAAGGGAAAATATAACAAGAAGACATTTCAATTTTAAATATTTATGCATCCAATTTAAATGCTCCCAGATTCTTGAAACAGACCTTGCTTAGTCTGAGCAATACAATATCCTATAACACAATAATAACAGGGTACTTTAACAACTCTATCTCAGAGCTGGAAAGATCTTCTTAATGTAAATTAAATAAAGATATTAGAGATTTAAATGAGATTTTAGAAAATCTGTGCTTGATAGATATATATAGAACACACCATCTCAAAGACATAGAATATACATTATTCTCATTGTCCCATGGAACATTCTCCAAAATTGATCATATCATAGGACACAAAACAAACCTCAGCAGGATCAAAAGAATTGAAATTCTACCTTCAGACCATGAGTAACTAAAAGTGGAACTCAACTCCAACAAGAATGCTCAACCTCACACAAAGGTATAGAATTTAAACAACCTTATGCCAAATGACGCTTGGGTGCAGGAAGAAATAAAAAAGGAAATCATTAACTTCCTTGAGCATAACAACAATGAAGAAACAAACTACCAAAACCTATGGGATAAAGCAAAAGCAGTTCTGAGAGGAAAATTGATCACTTTAGAAGCCTACCTTTGAAAAACAGAACGAGAACATATCAACAAACTCACAAGGCATCTGATAGAATTGGAAATAGAACAATCTAAGCCTAAACCTAGCAGAAGAAAAGAAATATCCAAAATTAAATCAGAGATCAATGACATTGAAAATAAAAGAATCATTCAGAAAATTAATGAAACAAGTAGTTGGTTTTTGAAAAAATTAACAAAATAGATAAACCTTTGGCCAGACTAACTAGAAATAAAAAGGTAAAATCTCTAGTAACCTCAATCAGAAATGATAAAGGGAAAATAAAAACTGATGCCACAGAAATATAAGATTATCTCTGAATACTACCAGAAACTTTATGCCCAGAAATTTGACAATGTGAAGGAAATGGATCAATATTTGGAATCACACTCTCTCCCTAGATTTAGCCCAGGTGAAATAGATCTCCTGAACAGACCAATTTCAAGCACTTAGATCAAAGAAACAATAAAAAATCTCCCAACAAAAAATGCCCTAGTCTGGATGGCTTCACACCAGAATTTTATCAAACTTTCAAAGAAGAGCTTATTCCTATACTATAGAAATTAGTCCAAAAAATTGAGGAGGAGTGAATCTTCCCCAATATGTTCTAGGAAGCAAATCTCACCCTGACACCAAAACCAGGTAAAGACCCAACTAAAAAGGAGAATTTCAGACTACTTTCACTAATGAATATTGATGTAAAAATTCTCAACACAATATTGGCCAATACATTACAGTTTATCATCAAAAAAGTCATATGTCATGATCAAGTAGGTTTCATCCCAGGGATGCCGGGTTGGTTTAACATTTGAAAGTCTATAAATGTTATTCATCGTATCAACAGAAGCAAAACCAAGGACTATATGATCCTCTCAACAGATGCAGAAAAAGCATTTGATAAAATTCTGCATCCTTTTCTAATTAAAACACTGAGGAATATAGGTATAGGTGACACATTTCTTAAACCAATCAAGGATATCTATAACAAACCCACAGCTAATATTTTACTGAATGGAGTAAAACTGAAAGCTTTTCCAGCTTAGAACTGGAACCAGACAAGGTTGTTCTCTGTCACCTTTGCTAGTCAACATATTGCTGGAAGTTCTAGCCAATACAATTAGAAGAGACAAGAAAATAAAGGGCACATCCAGATGGGTGCAGAGGAGATCAAACTCTCCCTTTTTGCTGATGATATGATCTTATACTTACAGAACCCCAAAGACTCAACTATAAGACTCTTGGAAGTCATCAAAAGTACAGTAATATCTCAGGATATAAAATCAGTGTCCACAAGTCAGTTGCCTTTGTAGATGCCAACAATAGTCAAGATGAGAGGTTAATTAAGGACACAACTCCCTTCACCATAACTTCAAAGAAAATGAAATACCTAGGAATATACCTAACAAAAGAGGTGAAAGACCTCTATAAAGAAAATTATGAAACCCTAAGAAAGGAAATAGCAGAGGACTTTAACAAATGGAAGAACACACCATGCTCATGGCGGGAAGAATCAACATTGTTAAAATGTCTAAACTTCTCAGAGCAATTTACTGATTTAGTGTCATCCCTATTAAAATACCAGCATCCTACTTTCACGACCTGGAAAAAATGATTCTGCGCTTTGTATGGAACCAGAAAAAAAAAAAGTATAGCTAAGGCAGTTCTTAGTAATAAAAATAAAGCCGGGGATATCACCATATCAGATTTTAGGCTGTATTACAAAGTCATAGTGGTCAAGACACCATGGTACTGGCACAAAAATAGAGACATAGATAATTGGAATCGTATAGAAAACCAGGAAATGAAACTAACATCTTACAACCACCTAATCTTCAATAAGTCAATCAAGAACATACCTTGGGGGAAAGACTCCCTATTCAATAAATGGTGCTGGGAGAATTGAATATCCATATGTAAAAGACTGAAACTGGATGCACACCTTTCTTCACTCAAAAAAATTGATTCAAAATGGATAAAGGACTTAAATTTAAGGCATGATATGATAAAAATCCTCGAGGAAAGAATTGGAAAAAAACTGGAAGATATTGGCTTGGGGAAAGACTTTATGAGGAAGACTGCCATGGCCTTAGCAACAACTGCAACAATAAACAAATGGGACTTAATTAAACTGAAAAGCTTCTGTACAGCCAAGGAGACAACAACCAAAGCACACAGACAACCTACCCAATGGGAAAGGATATTTGCATATTTTGAATCTGACAAAAGTTTAATAACCAGGATCTATACAGAACTTCAATTAATCTACAAGAAAAAGCCAACAATATCATACTTCAATGGGGAAGAGAGATGAATAGAATCTTCTCTAAAGATGACAGACAAATAGCCAGTAAACACTTGAAAAAATGCTCATCATCTCTAATTATTAGAGAAATGCAAATTAAAACCACCCTGAGATATCATCTAACTCCAGTGAGAAGGGCCTATATCACAAAATCTCAAAATTGCAGATGCTGGCACAGACGTGGGGAGAAAGGAACACTTTTACACTACTGGTGGGACTGTAAACTATTACAATCTTTTTGGAAGGAAGTATGGAGAAAGCTCAAAGAACTCAACCTAGACCTCCCATTTGATCCTGCAATCCCATTATTGGGCATCTACCCAGAAGAAAAAAAAACTTTTATTATAAAGAACTTGTACTAAGCTGTTTATCACAGCCCAATTTACAATTGCTAAAATGTAGAAACAGCCTAAATGTCTTTCAATTCAGAAATGGATTGGTAATCTATGGTATATGTACACCATGGAATATTACTTAGCCATCAAAAATGGAGATTTTGCAGTGTTTATACTAACATGGATAAAGGTGGAACATGTTATTCTTAGTGAAACATCACAGGAATGGAGAAGCAGGAATCCTATGTATTCAACTTTGATAAGAGGACAATAAATGACAATGAATGACACAGTGGGGCATGGGGGAAGGAGAGAGCAGACAGAGAGAGAAGGAGGGAGGGGGTGAGGGAAAGAAAATAGTGACTAATTCTCACATTAATTGAGTTCAGTTTTGACCAAAGTACATTACTTAAACATTAATTTTTAATTCAACTTGTCAATATGTTGTTTAGGATATTGTATCCTCATTTTTAAGTGAAATATGTTTGCAATTTCCCTTTATAACAATATATTTTTTCCAATTTTGATATCAGATGTATCCAGATCAAGTAGAATGATTTTGAAATATTTCTTCTTTTCCTATTGTCTATAAGATTTGGCATGATCTATTTTTTGAAACTATCTTTTACTTTTATTTATATAATATTAGTTTTCTATTTTTTTGTGACTTTGGGAAAGAAGTTAACTGATAACTTCATACTGAGCCTCAGAGTTAAAGAATTCTATAATAGACATACTCTTATTTGACAATGTAAACGTTACTTTCTTTGCATTATTATTAATGTTGCTTAATATTTCAATGCAGTAATCGTCTGTTTTCTTTTCCAGATGTACTTATTTTCATTCATTCTCTACGAGGTTTTTGTTTCTAGTCCTTATCTTAAACATTGTGATTGTTATTAAATTTTAAGCCTTTTTAATTCTGCAAAAAAGCAAAAAGTGGAAACCTAATAAACACATGTATATGTAAAAATTTTTAAAAATTTAAAAAAGAAAGTAGAAGAGATGACTTTACCATGGACTGCCCTTAGGGGGGAAGATCTCAAGCTATTCCAGGGCTTAATGGAAAATAAAGGTTATCTACTTCTATGACTTATATTAGATTCATATGAACATCTCCACAATCCATAGTTATCTAGTACTAGCTTTAATATATATATACACACACACATACACACACACACACATACAGGGTATTAATATGTTAATCACTTTATTCAATATAGACCCAAAAAGACACAGTAGGCATGAGAGCAGGTTGAGTTATTCTCCCAAGATGTATTGGATGTGTTGTATTTAATGAAAAATGAGTCCAAGATCAAGCAAGGGGTGTTTTCTGAGATTCTCTAAACTTATATGTCCCTAAAGCAAAAGCTAAGAGCCCAGAAGAAATCTGTGCAATTTCAACTCGTTGTCCAAGCACAGTCTCATATCACAGCCAAGGCTCCACATGGTTCCCTACAAGACATTACAGCCATCCTATTTGGCAGACTGAGCCAGTTATCCTCTGGTACCAGCACCAATGGACACTAGGAAAGTAGTGGGTTAAAGGTGCTGAAGGATGTCATTTTAGCCATGTGCTGATAACTATGATTTATATGGACTTAGTATCCTACTACTCATGAGGTCAGAAAGCTTTAACCCATGAACCATTAGGACTTCAGCTTCTATGAAGGTTGAAGTCATAGTCATTAGGAAGGTTGGTTCTAATGCCATGATGTATTTTCATTGTTACAAAGGGGTCACAACCCACAGGTTGAGAACCACTGCATCTAATGATTAATACAGAGATTTTCCTTTACTCTATTTCCTCATGTATGGTATAAAAAATAATATTAAAGAACATCACAATCAGTCATTAGAATTAACTCTTCTCTCCTAATCAAAATCCCCAATAACATACAACTTTGGAAGGGATTGGGTAATTTATTTGGACTTCTTTGAATCCTTATGATCAGTCAAGAATTCTTGGGAACATTGGGTTTTAATTATAAACTTTCATAAGGGGGCCTCTTCTGAGATAAGACAATACTTAGAAATGAAATTGGAGTTTATTCTTTTTCAAATTAAGAAATGTGTCTCCCTTTTGATAACATCCAACTAATTTCTAGTAAAACAATCTTATCATTTTTCCTGAATGCGTATGCTCCAAACATTTATATTTATCTGCTGTTTACGTATGGACTTTTCGCTCCACCCTCATGGACAAAAGGATTCACACTCCTATTAAGAACTGGTATTGATTTGGATTTTTCTCGATGTCTCTCATTGCAAACCCAAAGCCTGTGATCCATTGTGGCCATGATTATAATAACTTTGGAAATAACTAGGAAGTAAAGCGTGATGGCCAATGTGATACTGAGACCTCCTTTCCTTTTCTAGTTTCTAGAAACATGAGGTAAGCTTTCCCTGATATAAAGTCAGAGATATATAGAGATGGTAGGTTTCTTAGAGATTATTCTTATTCAAATTGCATTATTTTTCCCAATTACAAAGAGCATTTGGAGAGGTTAAGGGACAAGGAGCCACTGCCACCAACAGCACAATCGCAAAGCCCTGGGCCCTCCCCTGCTGTGTCCCACCATCCCAACTCCTGGGCGATTTTCTCATATACCAGGCAAAGTCTTAAAAGAAGAACTACCCTCTCTGCGAGTACCTAAATCCCCAAGGGTGTCAGGGATGAGGAAGCAAGAGTATGCCTCCCTGTTGGCAGAGCTGCTTACACAGGACAGGAAAGCATCTTCTCAACTCTGCAAGGCAGCAGGGAAGAGAACCAGGCTTTTCTGCAGAGCTGGATTGTGACACATTCATGCTTAGCTCTCAGAGAACGCTGTCTAATCTGTCTGTAATGAGTGACAGCTGTGACAGGTGTAAATACCCAGTGTTGTAAATTTCATGATACACCTGGCCCAGCTGGCACAACATGGTAGCCTGCTGTGTGCCGCCCCTCATCACCCTGACTGTTGGGGAAAACACAGTGCAAAGCCCACGCCTCACCAGGGAAGGAAGGGTGGAGAAGGCGACAGGCCTCCAGACCAGCAAAGTCATCACAGCTATGCTGGAGCCCTGACTATGCAGCAGTTACTGCCTATGTGAAATTTTTTTTTTTACATCGATTTATTTACTCCTGAATTTTCCGAGAAAGTCATATTACCGGGAAAGACACAGACTCAGAAAGGTTAAATATCTTGTTTGGTGTCCGGAGCTAATCAGCAGCTGATGCATGGTTTAAATCCAGATCTGTTGACTCCAGTGCTTACAATTTTTATTACTGTACTAAAACATTTTTATCCTTTGTTTCCTCCCTATGCACCTCTGCTCCATTGTTGCATGAGGTGGTAATAAGGATTTATAAATGTAAGAAAAATCAGCTATCTGTAAACTCTCAGCCCTAGAAAGTCTAAGCAGAACGTTTTCTTAGTCCTTTAGAGGCTGCTGTGGGGCCAGACATAATAGTTAAACAGCTGGAAAAATCACTTTAATGACTCACCACAGCTGTACTTTCTTTTTTTTTTTTTTTTTTTTTTTTTGGCACTGGCTATTTGGATTAAAACATGGAAAATGTAATGAAATCTTGTAAAGAGAAGAGTGAAAAAATTACAACAGAAGCTGAATTCTGAAATGCGGTGAGATACGATGACAGACAAAAGCCATGATAAGGGTGACGTCCAGGGGGGTATCACACTGCATCTGTTAAAAAGAGTGGGGCCCTGAGAACCATAAGGCATTTTATGCCAAACACCACTAAATCTTTATGGATTGTGCCAAGGTGTTTGAGCATCAGTCACCCGGTCATCTATATCAGCTGTGGAGCCACAGAACTGACATTTCAGAAGAAAACTGCTTCAGAGAAATGAGACTTTGGCTATAAATTATCCCCACACATGATTCACGATTTGTGTGGCCTTAGGAAGCTGTTTAAAGCAACAATACCAAAGAAACCAAGAATAAAAGGGAAACTTTAAAAGCATTTGATTTTTAAGGAGTTCCTGGGAAAAGATCATATCCTAAGAGCTAGTTCCAGCTCCGTTTTTATGGATGTGATAGTGACAAAATCCACTTCTACACTGCACACATCCAGACATGAGGCAATCATTGAAAACACGGTTGTGTGATTGAGCAATGATTACCATCCATCCACCATCCCTGCCGGGTGGTTTCCCCCAGTGTCTCTGGGAGGCCAAGAGTGAGGCCTGGTTGTCAATTTGAGGTTCAACTCTACCCAGTCCCTAAGCCAATCCTGCCCAAGCCTTAGATGTCTTGTCAGATCAATAATTCATGTTCCAAAATACTGCTATTGCACCTACCAACTCACGTAACCACTGCTCAATTACCCATGTATCAGTTATCTATTGCTACGTAACAAATGGCCCCAAAACTGAGTGGTACAAAACAACCACCCATTTATCTGGTCAGGCTCCTGAGTGCTCACAGTGAGGATTCAATGAAGCAGGAACACCTGGTGCACCTGTGGTCAGTTGACAGCTCAGCTGGGAACCAGCTCCTCTCAGATTGCCTCACCTGGGATTATCAACTCAGGCACCTCTGTTCTCTTCCATGGGGACTCTCATTCTCCAAGAGGCTAGAGGGGGCTCTTTTTAATGATGGTCACAACATCTAACAGGGCAAGAAAACAAAAGGGCTCCTGAGACTTTGCTCTGAAGTCATGATGTCCACTGTGTTCTATTGAGCAAAGCAAATCACAAGACCAGTCCAGATTCAAGGGGTGGGAAGTAAACTCCTCCTCTTAGTGGAAAAGGCCTCAAAGAGTTTGTAGACATGTTTAAACCACCACAATGTCCTTATAGCATTAGCTAATATCCTCTCCTGTGTATAACCCCATGCTTTAACTGAAATATCAAATCCATTTTCTGATGGACATTGGTTACTCCTTTGGGTCTTGAGTCCTATCCTGAACCATAGCCGTTTGGGTCCTGGTTTTCCCCTGTTCCTCACAGAATAACTGTACTCCTAATCTTGGGCTAGAATCTTGCTCCAAAAAGAAGCACATTCCAGTAATGGCAAAAAAGTTGTGTGACTTCTATCTTTATTCATAAGCTCGCAGCACATGTATGTTAAAAGATTGTTCGTCCAACAAATATTTACTAGGCTCCTGCTAAATACCACTGGATATCAGATACTTGAGAGTTTCTGGCCTTTTGGACAAATAGATACGTGCATAGGGAAATTGCATTGCAATGTAATAATTGTGCTGCAGAAAGAGGAACAGCAAATTGAAGGTCACCAAAGGCTAGGGGAAACTTAACAAAAGAGGGGGATATAAATTGGACTCTGAAGGATGAATAGGACTTCACCAGTTGATGGTAGACAAAGGACTTTCAGGAGAAAGAAACTGCAAAGTTATGGTGAGAAGCTAGATCATATTTGGAAAGCCTAATTCCTATCTTATGTGGATGTGAAGGCAAGCACAAGCAGGGAGATGCGGCTGGGCAGTTGGTTAAGTCATGTGGGGAATGACATCCACAGAGCACAGGGATTTGGTTCTTTCCCGCAGGCCAGACCCCAGCTGCTGCTAGGTGTTCTCAGAGTTGGCTGATCCTCAGAGTAACTGGGACGTTAGCCCAGACCAATGAATCAGGAGAGCCTTGGAGCCTGGGTGTCTGAGTTGTTAAAAATGAGCCTGGTTCCTCTGATGACCAGGCATGCTGAAAAGCACAGCCATGATCCAACAGAGGAATGCACAGGAGGGTTTAAAATAAGGAAAGCCATGTGGTGCTATTTAGATTTTGGAAAAGTTGCCACAGAACCAATGAGGAGTTGTGTAGCAGTGTAGAAAGGATGGGATGCCAGCCTGAAGGCTTTTGCAAGGACCCACGGAAGACAGCAGTAGTGGAGTCTGAACCAGGAATATGGTTCTATAGGGGAAAAGAAGGGTCAGGTAAGAGCATTTCCATAGAAGAATCCCCTGAATTCTGTGGGGAGGATGGGGAGGTAAATGAGGTAAAGAAGAGAAATAAATTTTCTCTTAAGTTTCTAGGTCTGAGTGTAAGTAAACAGGGATGCCACTCACCAAGGTCTAGTATTAAAGAACTGATTTGGGAGAGAATGATAAAGCTTTTCGGCTCAGATAGGTGGGATCTGAGATGTCAATAAGATAGCAGGTTGGATCTGTCCTTATGATAGTTAGAAATGTGAATTTGAAGCTTAGAAATCAGGTGAAGATCCCTCAATGTGAAGACATCTGCTAGCAGATATTCTAGTGGTGAGCTGACCAGGCACCATGCAGAGGAAAAGTTCTCAAACTTTTTTAAAAAGGTAAATAAGAATCATTTAGAAGGCTGCTGGAAGGTAAATTCCTTGAATGTCTCCCCAGAGATTCTGAGCCAAGAGGTCTGGGACATGACAAAGGAATGAATGTTTGCAACCAGATGTCTAGGACCATGTTCTAGAGAAACCCTGATGTAGACAGAACATGAGGGAAAGTCTGAGACAATTGCTGAGAGCACCACAAGTAAGAGGAACAAAGAGGAGAAGCCAACAATAGGAATCATTGTGGGCTGAATTATGCCCCCTACATTCATAGGTCAACTTCCTCACCCAAGTACACCTCAAAATGTGACTATATTTGAAAGAGGTAATAAAGGTAGCATGAGGTTATATGGGTAGCCCCGTATGACTACTGTTCCTGTAAGGAGAGGAAATTTGGACACAGATACATGCACAGAGATGACTATGTGAAGATGCCAAAAAGATGGCCGTCTACAAGCCAAGGAGAGCGAGCTCAGCTGACACCTTGATCTAGGACTTCCTCGAAGTGTGAGGAAGAATTAATAGTTCCATAGATGAGACTATGTAGGAAATGGGACTGCTGCATAAGCCACCCAATCTCTGGTACTTCATTATGGAGACCCTAGTAAACAGTTACAGAAGCTGAGATGGGCTAGCAGAGAGGTCAGAAATATAAACAAGGGAAGGTGTACCAAAAAGATGAGGGAAAGGGCGTCCAGACAGTGTCTGGCACTACAAAGTGATAGAAGATGGCTTGGAAAAAGGGTAGTGGCTGAGGGATCTTAGCAAGAGCAGCATCAACAGAATGATCAGATATAACGCTAACGGTCATGGATCATAGATTAACGGAAACACTGAACTGTGCATTCCTCTTTCCTAAAGTCTGGCAGTGACACAGCGGGTTTGATGCCTTGAAGGGGAGGCATATTTGAGAGAAATATTTTTAAGATGGATGAATTGAACACATCTGAGAGAAAGAAGAGGTTCAGTAGATAATGCTACATGGAAGTTTTCTTTAAAAACAAAAATTAAAGCTGAGGACACCCAGAAAGGTATTAAAAAACCTAGATCACTGCTGTAAAAGGAGGAATGGGAGGAGAAGGAAGAGAGGGAAAGACCAAGGAGGAGCAGGTGGATGTGTAAGGGGAGGAGGGGAAGGTTGGATTCTTTTTTTGGCCACATAAAAAAAGGAGAGAAACATGGATGAAATGATAAATGAACGTGAGATGGAAGATTAAACGGGGAGGAAGTTGACCCTCTGTGTTCCTGAAGATAGGCATATATTGCCCTAGTAAAGTAAAAGTTGTGGTTATCAGCAGAGAGAATCAGTTGGGGATGAGTAGATTGTCATTGAGATTAACTGAACACGTGGGGTATTCTGAAAGAGAACATCTATGCTTCCAGCATATTAAATGTGATGAGACAGAACAACCTAATTAATCCAATTTACAAAATAAACAGAGGGGCCTCAGAGTCAACCTCTCTGTCATTCTCTCTTCAATAGACACCTCTGAAATTCATCAAATCAGGTTTCACAGGGAACTGCTCTACCAATCTAATACTGCACTTAAAATTTGAGGGTATGAGATGAGAGAAGGAACAATCCAACCAGCTGTGACTTGCGTAACATTTTATACAGCTGAGGATTGGCTTTCCTGCAGGAAACTCTCTGCTGAGTTTCTGATATATGTCAACATGGTTACTAGTGGTAATGAGAGATACAAAAGTGAATAATATATAGTCTTTGATCTTATACAGATCATAATCTAACAGGAAAAATAAAAACTGCACTCAACATAAGTACCATGCTAGAGGAAAGCTCAAGTTTGAGATCAAGTGCAGAAGGAAGAAGAGATCACTCTGTCACATAAGCTCAAAGGCAGGGAATCCTCAATGAATCCCAAAAGCCTGATGTGCATTCACCAGAGAGATGAGGCAGAGAGGTGGTGACTCCAGGCAGCACGGGCATGTACACAAATGCACAGAAGCAGTGGGTGGCACTATGTGTGCAAAGAACAGCAAGTAGTGTCCAATCACTGTACTTTGGATCATGAAGAGTTGAATGGTGAGAGATAAAACTGAAAGTCAGAGATAAAAGCAGGATGTGAAGCTGAGGGGCTCCAGCCATATTTATATAGAAGGTAGGAAAGGCCACCTTCACATGTAGGATTACTTGGGACAACAGAGAGAGAAGGGGGGGAAGATCCAACAAGGATACAATCCTGGGAAGGGCCATATTCAAAGAGTACAAGAAAGGGAGCCATAGAAACAGCTGAAAGCACATCTGGAGAAGATCCGAGAGAAGGTGGCGTCAAAGAAGGAAAGAGAGAAAAATATCTAACAAGGGTGTGGTCTACAGCATCCAATGTCACGGAGAGATTATAGAAGAAAAGGACTACAGTTCTCTGATTTGATTGGGCAAATAGGAGGCTGTATATTACCTTAGCCAGAGAAGTTTCACTGGTATGGTGACAGCTAAGGAGTCAGGACCCATGAGGCTTTTTCTGTTTTCTCCAAGTCCTCAGACCAAAGTCAACATCAAATGGCACCAGGTAAGTGATGCTTTCTCTTGGTCTAAGCCATTCACTTTCCATAGACACAGTTATCTGAAGCAGAGAACGCAGGACACCCTCCTACCAAAGATGATTCCGCAAAGAGGATTGACTACTCAGTTCAGAATCAATTTACAAAACGATTTTTAAGAACACACTGGTACAATTAGATCGATTTCTTGTTAATCTAAAAAAAGTTGACATTTCCATTTTGGTCTGCACTTACTCTGGATTTCCCCAGTCTTGATTCAGTGAAGGTCTTACTGAACTTTTCTGGCAGGAATACATCCACTAGTGAGAAGTGCTTTTATTTTATTTCATTCTTTTATTTCAAAAACCTTCCATTTAGGCTGTGATCACATATGTCCAGCAAGAAAGAGCATTTCCAAAGCATTGAAAGCCCATTCACTTTCTGAGTGCTCTACCTAACTCTAATGCCGTTTCCTTTTGCCTGTGGCAAACCACGGACATCAGAAATGAGGTAATAGCAGAAATCTTGTTTAGAAAAACATTCAATTATATCCTTTCAACTAGTCATTCATTTCCTATTCTCTAGTTCAACCTTTTCAACCTGTTTTTCAACCTTTTTTATCTCAGGGCATACTTGAATCTATAGTTAAACTTCCGTGACACACTTAAATTATATTGATCAACAAAAAGAGCAAAAAATATGTGTACATACATACATGCGTATAGATAGATAGATATACATACTGTCCTTTGAATGTCTCTTGAAAATAATTTAATGAATGATCTTTAAAAATTTTCATGGCACATCTAAGCTCTTCTCACAGCACACCACTTGAAAAATCACTAGTCTGGTTCCTAAGTCTCTTACAAGGACCCAGAAATTTTCTTAAAATCACTATCCATATTATAAGGAGCCCTAGAGATTAACTTCTTCTGTTTTCTAATGGTCAAAGTACCACATATAGTCTAACATCTTTAAATATGATATGCAGCCCTGTTGTTTTTTGTTTTTTGAAACAGAGTCTCACTTTATCACCCTCAGTAGAATGCTCTGACATCACAGCTCACAGCAACCTCAAATTCCTATAATCAAGGGAACCACTTGCCTTTACCTCCCAAGTAGCTGGGACTACAGGTGCCTGCCACAATGCCCAGCTATTTTTTAGAGACAGAAGGGTCTCACTCTTGTTCAGGCTAGTCTTGAACTCATGAGTTCAAGCAATCCACCTGCTTCCACCTCCCAGAGTACTAGGATTACAGGTATGGGCCACCCCACCAGGCCCATATGTAGTCTTTTAAAGAGAATAGAAAGAGATCTTGCATTGTATCAATGACAATACTTTTGCACTCTGTTCATTTCAGTGAGGTCAGCAAGTCAATTAGAATGGCCCAATACAAAGTGTAGACACAGACCAGGCTTTGAATGAGATTGAGTTTTTCTTTCTCTCTCCAAGCCTTCAGTGGTCTCACTCACTCCTAATGCCCACACATCCTATGATAAGAGATTCATTCTCAATTAGTCCCTACTTACAAATTTGGCTGCTTAATGGGGACCCCTGGAAATTTTACAAAAGACTTCAAGGCACCAGTAGTGAATTCCTAATGATGGAATTTCAGACCCTGTAACAACTGGGTGCAGTTTAAGAAACAGGTGCTCCCCGTTGCCTGTTAATCAACGTCTCTGTGTACTCTGACGTGAGGGATTGACTGATCTGTCCCGTGGTCTGATAGCGCCTGCAGTGGCTGAAATTGAGACCACCCAAGCTCACCCAGGATATGTTGGCGTCTTTCCCTGTCACAGAGGCCACACTTTCCCTGCCATGCAGAAGGCGTCCCCCTCCTCAGACCAACCCCATTTGTAGCTGATCTATTTCTTGGCAACTCGAAGGCAAGCTGTCTGCCAGCCTTACCCACCTGTCATGTGTCTCGCTCCCCAAACAGCTGGTGAAAACTAATATTGTGCTGAGCGCCAGCCCCCGCCGAGGTGGGGCTCGGCCGGGGAGTTAAACACACACATGTTCACTCAAACTCCTTGTGATTTTGCAAACACATTGTGACAAGTAGCACACCATTCTGAGCAGAACTATAAAGCCTTTGGTTTTTATTACATGAAACGCCTCTGGTAAAAAGCAGTTATTTTTTTTTTCTTAGAGACATGCGGCATCCAGCTCCAGATTTTGGGTGGAGCCCCATTGCACCCTGCCTGCAGAGTCTATGTGCCCCACTCTTAAATACTCTGAGCTGAATTCCACCCTGGGCTAGGCCAACCCTTCTAGCAGCAGGGAGCTCGAATGGGAATCTTTTCCCAGACAAAACCCAGCAGGGCTAAGATTTTCCCAGGCAGAGGGGAAAAAGATGATCTTCCCTCATCGCTGGCTTCATTTATCTGTAAAGCAACTGTTTGACATGTTGCATTCCTCTCCTGTAAATGGATCCAAGGATGTGAGTCTTCCAGGTGACTATCGAGGATCAGGTATCGCAATCCATATCTTGGTACAATAAATTTAAGCCTCAAGATCTGGTTGGACCCACCTATCAACAGTGTCAGACTGTTCCACATGAACAACCCACAGAAATGGCGCTAAGCCCTTCTGGAGAAAAGGAGTGTAAAAGTCAATAGCAGTTTTTGTTTCATCAACATGATTTTTAGGGTGCTTGCAAGGAGATAAGGAAAGGGCAAAGGGCAGACATGTGGAAGGACTTTTTTTTTCACTTCCTATGCCTAAGGCCCTAAGCATTCCACCATTCTCTGGTGAAACATGCTTTTTTAAATACTTTTTTATTATTAGATCGTAACTGTGTACATTACTGCATTTATGGGGTACAATGTGCTGATTTTATATACAATTTGGAATGTTTACATCAAACTGGCTAACACATTCACCTCACCTACTTGTTGTGTTTATGCTTTTATATTCTACTATTAATATATTTGACATGTATGGTTGCAATATACACAGTAGGTAAGGTCCCACCAATTACCCTCCCTCCACCCATCCCCGCCATCCTCCTCCTCTCTCCTTTCTGGGTTATAATTGTGTTTTATCTTTCCTATGAAAGTGGGGGTGGTTATATATTGATTTCACAATAGTGTTGAGTACATTTGGAAGCAGCCCAAGTGCCCATCAACCCATGAATGGATTAACATGTGGTATATGAATACCATGGAATATTATTTAAATACATTTTAAGTATTCCCAACCTATCCTCCCTGAACCCACCATCACTCCTTAGAATTACTCTTTGTGTGTTTATCCTTATCTCAGAAAACTTGACTGTAGGAAAGGACCAGTTATTTACACATATATAAGCAGTTAACTCCATGTGATCCCTAGTTCCATTGCATTTAAAACCTGATCCAAGGGAAGAAAGGGACCTTGTCTCATTTACCTTTCATTCCTCTGTTTTGGCTATGGAATAAAATCCACATTCCTTAACATTCAATTAACAAGTATTTGATCCCATGACATTAATATAGCATAGCCCTAATATATAGTATAGCACTCTACCAAGAAAAGCACCTCTCAACAGAGGCTATGAAGTACAACACATAAATAAATGTTTGCTGAAAGAATAAATAAATGAATAAACCAAGGGATGAGGACAAAGTTCACATTGTCATCCCTACTTGGGTGTAGGGTCTCATTACAGAGATAAAATATTTACTTCAGGGTTCTTATAGCCATATTTGAATCAGTTAAGAAATAGGCCAAGAGCAGGGAGATGGAAATCAAAATAATATGTTCATTAGTGAGAAAGGCTGCATTGAAAAATGAATAGTGGGAGGTAATAATTGACTCACTAATGTGATGCACCAGAATTAGACAAACTCACTTAGCCACAGGCACCTGCTGAAGTTGTCCCCAGGAAACTTCTCTAGCAGAGACACAAGATGTATCCGTCAGCATGACTTCCCAGAGAGAATGAGGGGGGGCCGGCTATGACCATCCAGTTTCTCATTCCAGACTCACCAATCAAAGCAAGGAGACAGAGTGTTGAGGGGAAAGTCCTCCCTTGGAAACAAGAAAAGCGAGGAGTAAGTGTTCCATCCCCTTTACAATTCACCAGGAAAGTTGTCTAACATAATATGTGAATACATGACAAAGAACTAGTGTGAACAAGAATTTCGAGGAAGGTAGACCCCATCTATCTTCCCTCCCAGATCACACTGGTCTGGCCTCCCAACATAACACTACCCCTCATTATCCTATCCTGTGACATCCACCTCAAATGCCACCCTTCCAGAAAGCCTTGCCCTCTCTTTGCCACCCTCTCCCCAGACAGAATTCTCTTCTCCACTCCTTGATTTCTCATGGCTTTTTCTGCTAGCACATCTCATATTTTGCACTATTTCTTAGTCATTATTGAATGCACTCATCTCCCCAACAAGACTATAAAATCCATAAGGACAAGGAACCTTTATATTTGATCCTTCAGAAGTCCCATTCTCCACTTTTCAGGCCCATGTTCAGTGAATTGCATTTTTTTACTATAGGAATCTCAAGCATTGGGAAGAATTATTTCTCTGGGTAACGCAAATCTCCTCGATTGTCTGAAAAATCCTTCATAACTATGCATCTTAAAGAAGGGTAGCTTTATCACTTCAGTTCTGTTTATTTTATAATTAAAAAACAGAAATTTAGGCCTTTTTAAAAAACTGTTACATTGGGTTTCCACACTATTAACTGCTATGACTACTTCTAATTCAAATGGAAAAGTTAATTTAGGTGTCCTTGAGAGTGGGTTTCAGGCATGGAAAACACTCCTTGTAGTTACTTTCGACTTGAAATTTATTACGATTTGTTAAGGTTATTAATTTGGAACCCAATTTTTTTCACCTAAGCATTTAAGTTTAATTTATAATTTTATAAAGTTTTTTAAAGGATCACAATCTTATATATCTTAATTATTTATAACACTATAGTATTTATAATCTGACAAAGATAATAATAAGGGGGTCTTCTAAAATCTTGGTTAATTGCCTTAAACTGCATGCATAAATTTGATTTCTTTTACATATCTCACTTGCCTCTAAGAACTAGAACTTGTCTAAAATATAAGTTCCTATAAGCGAAATAAATTAAATGCATACATTTGACAAATATCAAACTTTATTAACATTTTAATATTATTTACACATTTGGTAAACTCAGAACTTTGATTTAAAAGCACAAGAATGTCAATTATATATTACATTTGAATAGGAGGCTGATTTGTTATGATTGGCCTGATTTGGCCATTATTTCAATTGTCTAAATATATACAGATAGATGATTCCTCAAAAGGATATGATGGGTCAAGTTTACTTCATAATTTCTATAATGTTCTCATCATTCCTAGGGTTAAAGGATGTTTATGTTATCCCATTCCAGTGGGGTTTTCCAACTTAGTGGACCAAGATTAAAAATTAACCAGAGAAATTTAGGGCTGAGGTGCAGAATTCTATTCTTTCCCAAGAAACTGATGGGACATGCTGAATCTTAGTCATTATATCTACAAATCCATAACATATGGAAGGATGCAACACTCAGCCTGCAACTCTGGATTGAAATATAGATTTTTTTTTTCTTTTTTGAAACAGATTCTCACTCTGTTGCCCAAGCTAGAATGCCGTGGCATCAGTCTAGCTCACAGCAAACTCAAACTCCTGAGTTCTAGTGACCCTTGTGCCTTTGTCTCACTACAGGTGTGTGCCGCTGCTCCCAGTTCATTTTCCTACTTTTCATAGAGACAGGGTCTTGCTCTTGCTCAGGCTGGTCTCAAACTCCTGAACTCCCATATCAGTCTCCCAGAGTGCCAGGATTATAGGAGTGAGATTGAAATTTTATGTTATTTAATTCTTCCCTCTGATTTAGGCCATTCTCCACTTTCAGACACAGTTAACTTCCTTCTCTGCTTGTTTGGATTTGAGGGGTTGGTTTGTCTGTTGTTTTGTTTTGCTGCCCTCCCATGACATTTTAGCATCTTTCTGTCCAATTCTAAAGACCTTTTTAAGTGAATCTCATTTGAACCTTTGGACTCTGATGTAATTTCTTCCATATACCTTATCATTTGATTTTGGGTAAAGTGGATTCGATCTATCCACTATCCACTATCTTTTTCCTTTTATCTTTTCTTATTCCATGAATGCCACGGTTCTTAGGGACAATAAGACAACACCCCATTGGGTTCTGTGTCTCTCTTGCGGTTTTGTGAAACTTCTTAGTTACCATACTAAAGTGACACTGTGACAACAAACAGGTGGAAAGGTCACCTCACACTGCAGCTCCTGACTTTATTTAAACTGCACCCGTCTTTGAACACTCCTGACCTTGCTTTACTTTTTCTGTGCCACCTATCTCCTTCAAACATGATATATTGGAACTTGTTTATTATGTCACTCCCCCTCCCCCACCATGAGAATAGAAGCTCCATGAAGGCAGGGAGTTTTGCTGTCTTGTTCACTGACATATGAACTCGTACTTAGAACAATGCTTGGTAATTATTAGGCACTTAACACGAAAACCTTGAATGAAAGTATGAATATTTGCGTCACTATGAGTGTTTGGAGATAGACTTGGTTATGGTCTATTACTTCACCTCCAAGAAACAGTCAGCAGTGTCCTTTCTGATTCACTTGTGCAACTTTCACTTTGCTCAGCTTATCAGTGTTGCTGGGAGGGCTTCTTCGCAGACTTTACATTTCTTGATTTTAGTGTGTCTCAGAACTTACATAAGCTATAAGCTGGGCTGGTTATATAATTTGCGGGGCCCATTGTTGAATGAAAATATAAAGCCCTTGTTCAACAATTATTAAGAATTTTAAGAGGTAATAGCAGAGTATGAAACCAAGCATGGGCCCCATCTAACTAAGCACAGAGGCTTGCGTAGCAACCCAGGTCACCCTCCAATAAAGGCGCCCCTGAGCGTAAGAGCACATGCATATGTGCAAAGTGGTCTGTAGCATGCTGAATTATGATACCATTTGTTCCTGTCTGACTTACTTGGTCGTAAAGTCCTTGTGGACAGGTTTATACATTCTTCATCTTTCTATATCCAATACCTAGCAGGATACCTCACAAACAAACAGATGTTTGCAGAATGCACAAAGAAATACTCACAAAAGAATATTCTGACAGAACAGGGCATTTCAAATTCAGAATACATTTTTTTTTAAGACAGAGTCTCACTATGTCACCCTCCTTAGAGTGCTATGGAGTCACAGCTCACAGCAACCTCAAACTCTTTGGCTTAAGTGATTCTCTTGCCTTAGCCTCCCAAGTAACTGGGACTAGAAGTGCCTGCCACAACACCTGGTTGTTTTTTGGCTGTAATTGTTATTGTTGTTTGGCAGGCCCGGGCTGGGTTCGAACCTGCCAGCTCCAGTGTATGTGGCTGGCACTTGCTGATTTACAGGCGCTGAACACAGACTACTCTTGTATCTTTTATGATTCCACAGATGGATTACAGGCATTATTGAGGGAATTGGGTCCTTTCAGTATTCATGTCTTATTTGGGAACCCTTTGGTCCAGAATTGTGCTCAAAAATCCCTGTCCTCAAAACCAGCCATTAGCTCACGCTTAGAGCATCTCTATGTTCACAAGAAGAATTGTCACCAACCGAGAGTGAGGAGCTAGACTCCAGTCATGAAAAATGTATCCCCACCTCACACTCCAGGAGCCTCATTCACGGACACCCCCAGCAAACGTTGCAGAAATAGATCAACTGAAAAAGCGTACGTAGGAAACCACATGCCACATCCATTCTCAGTGAATAAATTACAGCTAAAATTTAAGACCATGTTTTCATCAGCTGAGTATTTATGGAGGTAAATTTTAGCATGTGCCATACCCACAAGTCAGCTGGAAAATACTTGTAGAACAAGTGAAGGAGAAAAACCATTGTTGCAGATACTTTGTTTTGCTTCTAAACATAGAACTTAGTAATAATCTTTTTTCTAAAACAAATACATCCTCAAAAGAATCCAAATCATTTAATTACAGAATTAACCAGTAAGGACTCTGAAACTAAGTTGTAAAGGCGTTACAACCCCTGTACGACTGTGGATGGAGCAGAGCGCTGCTACTCCCTATGGTGAGAAGGAAAGGATGCTTCTTGCATCACCAAGGGCGAGTCTGGGTGACTGAGAGGTCACCGCTTGATGAGTGAAGATAGAGTCAAGACAAAAAAAATAAAAATAAAGTCAGGAAAGTCAGTGCTGCTGGGGAAACAAAAACACAAAGCATAACTCACAGTTTTGGAAAAGCCCCAACATTTGCAGTCTCCGTCAGGATATAAATCACATTTGCAGTTAACCATTTGACCATTTACCTGAAGCCAATACGTTTCAGGGTTTCAGGGAAAAGCACGTCCTCGCATGCCTCCTCAGTGGCTTCTACAATCTTCCCTCTTCCATTTCCCAGATATGTATCGGTCTGATGTCTGAGCAGGGAATTGGAGAACAGGCAAGAGTTATGGAGACGCCTCAGGAAGGGACACCAATACATCCCAGATTGTGTCATTGAGACAGCAGGGCAGAAAAGGTGCACACCATAGCAAATAAGATGCAATTTTTTGAAATATCTCTGTGGAAAACAAAAAAGCCAGAAGGAGCCCCATAGTGTCCCAGAACACAGTCATACATCCTGTCTGTGTCACAGCCAGGCAGGGCCAACCTATCCAGAGGGGCTGGAGCAGATTACACAGGAAGGAAAAGAAGTCATATGAATGGGAAGACAGCAGTCTCCAAAGGAGAGCAACACAGGTACACACCGGGAGAGAAGCAAACTCATCCACTTCAGCTTAGCCCGCTTCACAAGACTGAGAGAGACACGTGGGTCAGGTCCCTTGCCCATCAGATGGACCATGAACTGTGTATATGTGATCTTTACTTATGTACAGAACATGATTCTCTGACTAGAGTTTACTATCTAGTAGTAAACTGACTACAGTGGGTTGTTAAGTTTTTCCTTGAAAAATAAAGTGTTTTTCCTAGCACTCTGGGAGGCTGAGGTGGGTGGATTGCCTGAGCTCATGGGTTTGAGACCAGCCTGAGCAAGAGCAAGACCTTGTCTCTTAAAAAAAAAGAGAGAGAAAAGAAAAGAAAGTGTTTTCATAAAACGCAAAGGAAAAATAACTGCCCTGTAGTTGACAGAAAGACACTGCGTTAAATAATTTGCAAATCTTAAATAAGTGAAAAATGCTTTCTAAAATGTCTCTCAGAACAAAAGTCAGCTCACAAATAAAGTTAGGCAAGATTTGAAAAAAAAAAGGAAATCAAAGACTCAACATCACATAATGCAGAGAAATTTTTGGCAAGCAAAAAGAAATGTGGAAGTACTTTGTCTCCCTCACAACCTGGCCCTAGGCTAGACATGAAAATCCGGTAATGATAAATTAGGCTAACCCACTAAGTGGGTGTGTGTACACCTGACATTTGTATCAATAGGATATACACTAGACACAAATTATCCAGACTGTTAGTTCTGCAAAGACTAGTTAGAGAAAAGATCAAAGTCTTTTTGAAGTGAAAGAATTATAATTTTAAAATTAAGGGAAAAGACAACAGATTAAATTGAGTAGTTCCTGTTGCTCACTATGATAAACCCTTCAAAGTCTTCATTACTCTTTCTTCTAAAATCAACAACCAGGACAAGGAAAGAGAAGTCGATGGGTGGTGTGTTGCCCCCGCCTTTAGTGGGGGAAGGGGATTTTGGTAAGAATTTAGAAGGAAGTAATTTCTGAATTTTCTGTCCCCAGAAAAATGCAAATCCATCAAGAGTTTAAGCCATAATTAACTTAGTTAACTTGACCAAATAAGAGACTGCCAACACTTGCCAAAGCTGGCCAACTCCCTTACGAACAAGGCCTCTATATCCCTCTCCATAAACAGTTGAAATCCAGAAAAAAAAAAAAAAATAAGAGAATGTGTCTCAATTGTCCCACTGTTCTTGGCATCCTTGGAAGTTCTTCTTCATTCATTCATGTGATATCTTTAATACACATCAGAGCAGTGCATTCCTGAAGTTAAGGCAGAGTAAGCATCTGATGAGTGAGCAAAGAAGCCACAGAATCCGTGAACCAGAGAAAAACCCATGAATGGTGATGGGTTAAAAGGAATGTTTAAATCCATCCTCTGCCTTCTCCTCATTTCTTACGGTTCCCAATATTGCCAGGTCTCCATCCCTCCTCAGATACCTCCACCCCACTTGAATTTCTGGTCTCTTTTGTTAAGGAGTGATAGCAAAAGGTATGATGCTTAAACCCATTGATTTCTTTCTTTTTTTTTTTTTATGTTTTTTTAAGAAACTTGTCAAAATGGATGAAATTTTTTGTTTCATCCGAGGCTAAATCAGGAATTTAATTCTTTCTTGGTTTCATGTTACTAAAATAACAAAGAAATGGCAGGAGGGGGGCATCTTTGGTCCTTGCATCCTGCCTGCAGCCCCAACTCATCTGTTGCATTGCAGCAAAGCATACAAAACCTTGTGCCACTACAATCTGATTTATTCAACTTCCGCTATTATTTTGTTTGTGTTATTTCCTTACTAAGCCTTTCCTTATCTCAGCCAAGACCTTCAAATGTTTTTCTCATCACCCCTTCTCCTCCTTCGCCTTGTAAATGTCCCATTTGGATGCCCTCTGACCCAATGATTCCCTGCTCCTTCCTCTAGCTCTTCAAGGAATACAGTGCAACTCTTACTTACTAACTGCTCTGTTTGTTCCTCTGATCTTCAGTAACTTTTTGCTTTGCCTGTACAGAGTCTTGAGTGTGCTAATCTAATGAAACCACAGATCTACCTCTGATGGCCAAGAGCCTCTGTTGTCCAAGAGGAGTATTCTCGCTGTTTTAATTTGTCCTGTATCATGTTGTTTCACTCTAGCAAAAATTAGAACCTTGAACCTGGCTTTTCAAGGTTCTGCATCCTTAAAGCTATGTTACACAGCATGTCTGCCTTAAAAGGACCAGTTATATTTCTAACCAAATTAAGATCCTCTCTCTTGAAATAAATTATACAACATTCTTGCATCCGGGCTCATTCAATTTGCCTTGTCATTTTTCATTCCTTTTTTTTTAATCCATTTATTTCACAAACACTTAATAAACACCTATGTGGTAGGCGTCTTTAAAATCATTTCTCTTTCTCTCTCTCTCTATTTTTACTCAGGAGAATACCAATATGCCAAAAATAATTTTGTCTGATATAGTTGAGCTGCATAAACACATACATGCAAATAACATCATCGGATGTATGGTTTGTCTCTGAAACCATCTCGGCGCTTTAAACTTCACAAGTCTTGGGTTTATGGCTGCATTGGCCTAGTTCTGTGCTGCAGCCTGACATCACTGGTGTCTATTCCAGAAGGTCTCACCACAGTGTGTTGACAAAATATGTTCAATTAGGTGGGTTAGGTTCGTTTGGGGCTTATTTCCATTTGTGTCAGCCTTTTGATGTCTAAGAAAGTGCCACTTGTTAACCACGTTACCCTGTTTGAAAGAAACTCCCTCTGATTTGCAACCTTGCATGGCCAGACTTGCTTTCTCTCCTTTGACTCCATTTAAGTTAGGTTTGGTCTCTAACTTCAAGGCTGCAGACTTCAAGGGGGTTGACTAGAGAAGAGAAGGAAAGGAAGCAGGCCGGGATCATCCCCGCTTTGCTCTTGAATGCTGCTTCAATGGCTTCTGGTCCATTAGTGTGTTTGTTTTCCGTTTTAAGTTTTTCTCACTTCTCTCTCTCCAACTGCTTCATGGATTACTTGAAGGTGGAACTGCAGTTTGTAAGAGGAATAATCCCACTTGATACTTTCATGATCACTGAGAAGGGGGGAATAACGTAGCCTGCTTCCCAGCCCCGGTTCTGTCAAAGTTAGCAAGAGAACAACAGCTGCATGTCACTTAATTTAAACTTCCTCTGTTATAAACAAATAAACAAAATCAAACAAAAAAGAAAAACAAGAAACTGAGGTCGTTTATAGAGATACATATAAGAGGTTAAAAAATAACATGGATAAGAAAAATGGAAGATAAAAAAATGGGTAATACAAAAAATGTATAACCATGGTACCAGCTGGGGGTTTAATTAGGTGCTAAGATTTCTAGCAGCCAGAGCAAGCCAACCACGTTTAGATCTCATTTCTTCAACTCTTTTATTTGTGAAATGGGAAAAATAATACACCTAAATTATTAGACAATCATGGGTGTAAACATTTCTTGTCTAGTGTCCAACATTGGCCACACACTCAAAAATTAATTAAATTTGAATCTATTTCTTGGGCACCTCCTATAGCAAAGCCACTTTCAGAAATTAAAATTCTACACAATGTTAGGGTATAATTTTACTGCCCTACATATCACAACTATAATGTGCTAAAAAGGGTTTATTGCCTTCAATTAACTCATCACCAAAAGTGACTAAAAAGCAAATCTTGGTATGATTTTTATTTTCATGTGAGGAATTTGAAATTTTTAAGAACACTTTCACCATCTCTATAAATCTCAGAGAAGTTTATACCAGTGGACATGGTACAGCAAAAATGTGTGGTCTTCAGCATGGTCTTTCAGGATGTCACATATTTCAAGTTCATATTTTATGAGTTGGAATATGGTCTATTTTAATATAATATTTAATATGTAATAATTTATAAGTTTTACAATTCACACACTAAACATACACACAAAATACCCTGTGATAGCTAGAATAGATGATTAAACATTCAAGGATGGAGAACCAAAAGTTTTCAATTACAGGGTTAATTTACAGAGCGTCTGTTCATGCAAACACTGTGCTTTGCGTATCTCGAGTTAGCCTTACTACAACTTGCAATTGTGCGAGGTTTAATCCACTCATTATAAACATTTCGTCTTTGTTACTTTCCTGAATTTTCACATGTGCTGAACTTAGACAGCTGGGCAGGGCCTTGTCGGATCCCATCATGCTTTGAAAAGAAACGTTCACAGCCCATAACGAAAGTTTAAACTATTTCTCATTACATCATATAATTTTTCATATTTTGGAGGAGACCACAACTTCAGAAAAGTCTGAAAGGGGCGATTGTTAGGTCTAGACATTGCACCTTGACTGCTGGGAAGTAGAGGGTGTTGCATAATCTTCTTTTCAACATGCTTCTCTGAATGTCTCTCTTGCTCTTTGGTAATGTCCTTTGGTTCCCATTGTTTCCCTCTCGACTGGCCCAAAGACTGTGTGACTCCATTTAATAAGCATGAGATTGTAGCAATCACACCAGATTGTTCATCTGTAATTTGAGATTCCTGGAAGAAAAGTAACACACAGTAGCTTATGTTTGACTTAAATAGTTGAATTTCTTTCAGAGTATTGGTGACAGAGGGGATAGTTCTCATGCGCTGCCTGAATGGCAGGTCAAAACAGGCTTTGCAGTCAGACAAGTGAATGTTCAAACCCCACGACTACTTCTTGTTAATAGTAAGAATATGGGCAAACAATTTATCCACCCTGAGCCCACCCTGCCCTATTTTTAAAGTAAGGATAATATCATATACCCCATACAATGCATTTGAAAGTGGCTAGCTCATAACAAACTCTAAAAATTTTGATTTGATTTTGTTCAACTTACTATTCACGGTATCAAAACACATTTATTTCAGGGGGGAAATATGTGTAATGAACCCTACAGACAAAGAAATTATTTGATTGTCTTTTACTTTTTAACTACCTGCTTTAGTAAAGTGTATGGAGTCTTAAACTTGATTAAAAATGGTTTTCAAAAAAAAATGGAGGAAATCACATTTTTATTGATCACAATAATGTTATTAATTAATAGCAGCATTTTAATCAGTTTCATCCAACAGAAAATTCATCAGGTTTCTTTTTTTATTATTGTTTGAGATTCTTTGTGGGTACAAAGAATTAGATTACACTGGCAGCATTTGTTAGGTAAAGTACCCCTTCTAATTGCATCCACTTCCAAGAAGTGCACCGTAAACCGTGACTCCCCATCACCTTTCCTCCTCCCTGGTCCCTCATTTCCCTACCCACCACCTTATATTAGATCACCTCCTGCCTGCAGATTAGAATGGAGTACATTGGATTCTTGCTTCTCCGTTCTTGTGATGCTTTACCAAGAAGAATTCCATCGGTCATTTATTGAACAAGAAATTAAAAACAGAGTCTAACCCAGTGCTTCTCAACCTTCCTAATGCCTCCTAATTCCACAACCCTTTAATACAGTTCCTCATGTTGTAGTGACCCCCAACCATAAAATTACTTTCATTGCTACTTCATAACTAATTTTCCTACTGTTAGGAATCATAATGTAAATATCTGATATGCAGGATATATTTTCATTGTTACAAAGTGGTTATGACCCACAGATTGAGAACCACTGGTCTAACCCCTTATCAATCTTGGAGCATTTTCCAACTGTGAGTTGAGAATGAACATCACAGAACTTTTAACCCTGCCCTCTAGCAAAGTATAACCAAAACACAGATAATTTTGGCAACAGGTAAAGGCAATGTTTGTGAATTGTGTTCAAGTTATAGTTTTGACATGCTTTTGGTTTTTGCTACCTCTGCTGCCATGCAAAAAAATATCTAGAACTAATCTGAGTGTTCATGACAATCCATTGGAAATCTGGCAGAAGCCAAAGAGCCTGCAGCTGCAGCAATTTTCAGAAAAACAGCAGAGAGTGATAGCATAGCAGCAATGTCTTCTCATTTACTTGGAATTCAGTGATTCCAAGTAATTGAATTTTTCTCCCTCAAACTTGAGCCGATAGTCTAGTGCATAGACTTAAAAAGTGACCATGCCACATATTCACAAAAATTGTGATGAGGCTCTGTCCTCAAAACTATTATTCACTCATTTGATAAGTGACTGGTGTGTGTTAGGCTTGGTTTATGGTAAAAGTCAACTCCATTATTATAATCTATTACATTTTATATGCATATAGACATCTACACAACGTCAAGCACCCAGAGAAAGTTAAAAACTTTAGGTAGGCAAGTTTGTTCTACATTCTGCTAAATGCTCACTTAGTAAACAACTTATGTCAAATAACTAGTTTTGAAGAACTTTCATGTAGAGATGTGGTCTGATTCAACCTGCAGGTGCTGTAGGTTGAATCAGCATCAGAACGTTGATTTAGCATCAGAAAGTCAAAAGGATGTAAAAACCCATGTTTATTATCTTTAGGAAGTAAAGGATCCAGTTTAAGATGTTTCCCACAGATGCCATGGAAAGAGACAAACAGTGACAAGAAAAACCTGACTCCATCCAAGATAATCATTATTAAGTAATGTGTCTGGGAATGTGCGCCATTACCCTGCAAAAATTGAAACCATTATAGACATTTCTGCAACTACATCTTGCATGTTTCCTTCACTGGAAACTTTGACTTTTTTGTGGCTTTCTATGTCTGTTATTTAGATATTTTTTCTTTTCAGAAAAAAATACAGTTGAGAGAAGATAAATTTTTTTGTATTTCAGTCTTAATTCCATTTTAATTTTTAGGATTCAATCCATTGTACATCCTAAAACTTCAAAACCACTTACTATGTATAGTAGAACCTCTGTAAGTTGGCCACCCAAGGGACAATACAAACTGGACAACATATGGAGGCTGTCAAAATAGGGAACTAGGCCTACGGTACTGATACATACAAGTGGTACATGTCTGGTCTATAAAAATTAGGACAACTTAAGGAGGTCATCAATGTAGGGAGGAGGTCAACTATGAAAGTTCTACTGTATTTTGTTCCCATTTATACCATAGTTTCCACTGGTTTGCACATTTTTCACATTCACTTTGTCTTTCTAGCTCATTAGCCTCAGTAAGCACAACCTTTCCCCTACAAGTTTTCCCTCTATGAAAACCAAACTCAGTAAGACTTTCATACACCTCATTAGCAGGTCGTCAGTGTTAATCACATCAGAAGCAGTGAGGAAGGTCAAGTTGTGAAACTGACACAGCTTGGAAAGACAGAACCTGTGGGCGTGCAATACTAGCCCCATCACATACAGCAGCACCTGGATGAAAAACATGCCACCCACCAGCAACACATGGGAGCAGCAGGAGCCACTTCTCTAAGACCTCATTATCAATTACATCATCTAAATAAGAAGGAAGGCCCAATGTTGTCCCAGGAGAACCAGAGGGCTTGCACCCAGCCCACCCCAACCTCATTTTGTACAACAGAAAATGAGACGTAGAGAAAGGTGGGACTGAACCAATGTGAGTGTGAGCAGGGCCAGAATCTCAGGTCCCATGTGGACTCCTTATCCCATCCTCAGGAGGCCCCATTAAAAACAAAATGGAAACTCTCAACAATGATGCTGTTGCCTGGGAAGCTTCACTGGGGCATGGAGTAATCAAGACCATCAGGACTGGATATATGTACGGGGTGCCCACCAGACAGACAGTCATTCATCTACTCCTCTCTCCAGAACTGGATTCACCTCAATGTCCAAGGGCCAGGTGCTCAGGGAAGATGGGCCTTCAGAACGCCAATGAGTGACTCATAAAGGGCCTAAGTCTCAATTCTGGCCCATCAGACATAAGAATCCTGTTAGTTCTTTTTTTTTTTAATTATTTTGTATTAAATCATAAATTTGTACATCGATGCATTTATGGGGTTCAGGGTACTGCTTCAATATACAATGTGAAATGCCTACATTGAACAAAGTAACACATCCATCACAATTATACTCATTTTTTAATAGTTTTAAATGTACCATTGCATCATGTACATTAGGTGGGGTCTCCCCAAATACCCTCACTCCTCCCATATTCACCCTCCCCTCCCCTCTCTCTCCTCTTAGCTTATACTTTCTGGACTATAGTTATGTTCTTCTGGGACATTTTCTTCTATCTTTTTTTTATTATTATTAAATCATAGCTGTGTACATTAAGCAGTTATGGGGTACAATGTGCTGGCTTTATATACAATTTGAAATACTTTCATCAAACTGGTTAACATAGCCTTCACCTCATTTTCTTAGTTATTGTGTTAAAATATTTGTATTCTGGGTGGTGCCTGTGGCTCAAAGGAGTAGGGCACTGGTCCCATATGCCAGAGGTGGTGGGTTCAAGCCCAGCCCCAGTCAAAAAAAAGAAAAAACTGCAAAAAAAAAAAAAAAAAGATATTTGTATTCTACACTTAGCAGATTTAACATGTACCCTTTTACACCATAGATGTGGTCTCACCAATTGCCATCCCTCCAGCATTCTCCCCCACTCCTTTTTCCCTTTCATCTTGGGTTGTAGTTGGGTTATAGCTTTCATATGGAAGTGTGGGTGTTTATAAATTGGTTTCATATTAGGGCTGAATATTGGATACTTCTTCCATTTTTGAGTTACTTTGCTAAGAAGAATATGTTCCAGCTCCAACAACGTAAACATAAAAGAGGTAAAGTCTCCATCTTTTTTTAGGCTGCGTAATATTCCATGGTGTACATATACCACAATTTATTAATCCATTTGTGGGTCAATGGGCACTTGGGCTTCTTCCACAACTTAACAATCATGAATAGGGTTGCAATTAAACATTCTGGTGCAAATATCTTTGTTAAAAAGTGATTTTTGGTCTTCTGGATATATACCTAGTAGAGGAATTGCAAGATTGAATGACAGGTCTATTTTTAGATCCCTAAGTGATCTCCAAACTTCTTTCCAGAAAGGAACATATTAGTTTGCATTCCCACCAGCAGTGCAGAAGTGTTCCCTTTTCTCCACATCCACACCAACATCTATGGTTATGGGGTTTTGTGATGTAGGCCTACCTTACTGGAGTTAGATGATGTCTCAAAGTGGTTTTGATTTGCATTTCTCTGATGATTAAGGATGATGAGCATTTTTTCATGTGTCTGTAGGCTGTGTGCCTGTCTTCTTCAGAGAAGTTTCTCTTTAAGTCCCTTGCCCACCTTGTTCTTTTCTTGCTAATACGTTTGAGTTCTCTGTGGATTCTGGTTATTAAACCTTTGTCGGAGACATAGCCTGCAAATATCTTCTTCTATTCTGAGGGCTGTCTGCTTGCTTTACGTACTGAGTTCTTGGCTGTGCAAAAGCTTTTTAGTTTGATCAGATCTCAGTAATGTATTTTTGGTGTTGCTTCAATTGCCCAAGGGGTCCTCCTTATAAAATATTCTCCCAGGCCAATTTCTTCAAGTGTTTTCCCTGCACTTTCTTCTAGTATTTTTATTGTTTCATGTCTTAAGTGTAAATCTTTTACCCAGTGAGAGTCTACCTTAATTAATGGTGAGAGGTGTGGGTTCAGTTTCAGTCTTCTACAGGTCACCAGCCAGTTCACCCAGCACCATTTGGTAAATAGGAAGTCTTTTCCCCACTGAATGATTTTGAATGCCTTACTTAAGATCAAATGATGGTAAGTAGCTGGGTTCATCTCTTCATTCTCTGTTCTGTTCCATACATCTATCTCTATGTTTTTGTGCCAGTACCATGCTATTTTGATCACTATTGATTTATAGTATAGTCTGAGGTCTGTTAGCATGATTCTTCCTGATTTGTTTTTATTTCTTAGTAATGTCTTGGTTATTTGAGGGTTTTTTCTGATTCCATATAAAACAAAGTATTATTTTTTGAGGTCTTTAAAGTATGACAGTGGAGCTTTAATACAGATTGCATTAAAATTGTATTTTTCTTTGGGTAGTATGGACATTATAACAATGTTGATTCTTTCCAGCCGTGAGCATGGTATGTTTTTACATTTGTTAACATCTTCAGCTATATCTTTTCTCAGAGTTTCATAGTTCTCTTTATAGAGATCTTTCATGTCCTTTGTTAGATAAACTCCCAAATATTTCATCTTCTTTGGCACTACTGTAAAAGGAATAGAGTCCTTGACTGTTTTTGTCAGCTTGACTATTGTTGGTATACATAAAGGCTAAAGATTGGTGAGTATTGATTTTGTAACCTGAGATGCTGCTGTATTCCTTGATCATTTCTAAGAGTTTTGGAGTTAAATGCCCTGGGTTTTCCAGATATACAATCATATCATCTGCAAAGAGTGAAAATTTGGTCTCCTCTCACCCTATATAGATACCCTTGATCACCTTTTCTTGCCTGATTGTGATAGCAAAGGCTTCCATTACAATGTTAAAAAGCAGTGGAGACAGTGGGCAACCATGCCTGTTTCTTAATCTGAGTGCAAATGATTTCAATTTAACTTCATTCAATACAATATTGGCTGTGGGTTTGCTATAGATGGCCTCTATCAGTTTAAGAAATGTCCCTTCTATACCTATTTTCTTAAGCATTCTGATCATGAAAGGATGCTGGGTTTTATCAAAAGCTTTTTCTTCATTGATTAAGAGAATCATATGGTCTTTCTTTTTTATTTCGTTTATGTGAGGTATTATATTTATAGATTTACATATATAGAACCAGCCTTGAGACCCTGAGATAAAACGAACTTGGTCATGGTGTATAATTTGTTTGATATATTGCTGGATTCTATTTGCTAGGATCTAATAAGATATTCAAAAAATATTCAATAGAATATTTTTGCATCAATATTCATTAGTGATATTGGTCTGTAGTTTTCTTTTCTTGTTAAGTCTTTTCCTGGTTTGGGGATCGGGGTGATATTTGCTTCATAGAATGTGTTGGGAAGTATTTCTTCTTTTTCTATTATTTGGAAAAGGTTATGTAGTATAGGTACTAGTTCCTCTTTAAAGGTTTGGTAGAATTCTGATGTGAAGCCATCTCATCCCAGACTCTTCTTTGTTGGGAGATTTCATATAGTTGATGCTATTTCAGTACTTGATATAGATCTGCTCAACATTTCTAATTCTTTCTGGGTAAGTCTAGAAAGGTGGCATGCTTCCAAGTATTGATCAATTTCTTTCAGATTTTTGTATTTCTGAGAATAGAGTTTTTGGTAGTATTCATTAAGAATTTTTTGAATTTCTGAGGTGTCTGTTGTTATTTCACCTTTGTCATTCCTGATTGATGAAATTAGGGATTTTAATTTTCCATTTCTGGTTAGCCTAGCCAAGGGTTTACCTATTTTGTTAAACTTTTCAAAAAACCAACCTTTTGATTCATTGGTCTTTTGAATAATTCTTTTGTTTTCAGTTTCATTTAATTCAGCTCTAATTTTGGTTATTTCTTTTCAGATGCTTGGTTTGAGGTTGGAGTGTTCTTCCTTTTACAGTTGCTTAACATGTCCCATTAAGTTGTTGGACTGCCTATGCAGTATCCGAGGCCTTCTGATAATTTGTATATTCATTATTATTCTGTTCCAAAATCATGGTAATTTCCTTCTTAATCTCCTCTTTAACCTGGCTATCTTTCAGCATAAGATTATTTAGTTTCCATGTCTTTGTATGAGTATGCAAATTCCTGTTATTGGTGAGTTCAACTTTTATTCTGTGATGATCTGAGAAAATACATGGAATAATTTCTATTCTTTTAAATTTGCTGAGATTAGCCTTGACCTAAGATGTGATCAGTTTTGGAGGATATTCCTTGGGCTGATGAGAAGAATGTGTATTCAATTTTATTAGGATGAAATGTTCTATAAATGTCTATTAATGACTTAATGATTAAGTCATACAACAATTGTTGTAAGATTAAGTCCAAAATTTCTTTGCTTAGTTTCTTTTTGAAGGATCTATCCAATGCTACCAAAAGGGTGTTAAAATCTGTGACTATTATGGTGCTGAAAGATATTAAATTGTTCCTGTCTGTTAGGGTCTTTTTTATAAGTTGAGGAGCATTTTGGTTGGACGCATAAATGTTAATAATTGATATCTCATCATGTTGAGTGTTTCCCTTAACAAATATGAAGTGCTCATCCTTATCTTTCCTTACTTTTGCTGGTTTAAAGCCTAATGTATCTGCAAATAAAATTGCAACCCCTGCTTTTGTCTGTTTTCCATTTGTCTGGATTATAGTTGTCCATCCCTTCACCCTGAGTCTATATTTATCCTTTAAGATAAGATGAGATTCTTTAATGCAGCAGATAGCTGGTCTGAGCTTTTGTATCCAGTCAGCCAACCTGCACCTCTTCAGTGGACAATTTAAGCCATTGATGTTAATTGAGTGTATTGATAAGCCTGGTAGTATTTTGAGTGTCAAGTTTTTTGAGAGGCCAGTGGACGTTTTTAATCCTTTTGCCACTGTGGAATTTGGGTTTTGATCAATAATTTCTGAGTGAGTTTACTTTGGTGTTAGAGCATTGTGGTGGTCATTATGCAGGAGAATATCTTGAAGAGCCAGTTGAGTTTTGGCAAATTTCTTCAATGTGTGAATGTCTTTAAAGTATTTGACTTCTCCGTCATAAATGAAACTCAGTTTAGCTGGATACAGGATCCCTAACTGGATACAGGCTGAAAGTTGTTTTGTTTTGGGAAATTGAAGGTTGATGACCATCCTCTTCTGGCTTGAAAATTTTCAGCAGAACAATCTGTAGTCATTCTAATATTCTTCCCTTTGTAGGTTATGATTTTCCTACATCTGGCTGCTTGCAGGATTTTCTCTTTCATATTAACTTTGATAACGTTAATTACAATGTGTCTAGAAGATGCTTTATTTGGATTGAGTCATGCTGGGGTTCTGAAACTGTTTGCTATCTGAATTTCAGTATCTCTTGTCATGTTTGGAAAGTTTTCCTCCAAAATCTCTTGGAGTAGAGCATTTATGCCTTTCAGATCATATAAGGAGACTCCAATAAGGAGAATGTTTGCTTTATTGGAGTGGTCCCACTCCAAAACTCTCTCAGGAAATGATTCATCTTTGCTCTCTGGTTATCTTCATCTTTGAGCATTTGGGATTTTCTTCTATCTTTAAGAGAAAGATGAGGAAGAATGAATTCTCTTTTACCTTCTTGCCTTTGGGCTATGTGGCATGAAGATAGGACACTTTGAGCTGCCACCAGCCACCTTGCAACATAAAGGATCAAGTCTCAAAACAAAATGCAACACTCTGAGGATGGCAGCAAGAACAGATGGGGGAGAAAGGGCCCTGGATAATGCTGTCAAGCCACTGAATTAACTTCTTAAGGACCTGCTCTTCCTCCAATCTTCTTATGAGGGATGATAACTTTTCTTATTGTTACATCATTGGAGTTGAGTTTTCTGTGGCTCACATCTGAGTGCATTCTGTGACAATGCAATTGTCAATTGTATTGCAAATTCTCTGTTCTCTTATGAGACCAATTATGGAACCATGCGTTTGTTTGATTTTGACATTGATAATATGTGTAAGTGATCATTATGCTTACCACAATATATTAATAAAATGAGGGACCCTGAGAATTGCTGAGATAAGAAAAAGGATAATTGGTGAGATGACTAAGAAATTCAAAGTTCCATCTTTCCCCTTAGGACACTGGAATTACAGTAGAATCCATGAGACCCTGCAGCTTCAACTGGAACCTTTAATAATGACCTCCTGTAATAAGTGCTTCCATATTCCCTACATGTTACTCCACAACAAGTAAGCATTCTTGCTATGATTATATTATCACACAAATGTGAATGCTCATGCTGAGGTGTTAAGTTATAGATTCAGCTGGCCAACATTAGGAAAACTTAGGAGAAAGACAAAATTCATATATCCTATGGGACCTACACAGCAATCTCTAGTTCTCATTCTACATTTAATCAGATGACACCTTCCTTTTTCTAATAAGGGCATGAAATATTATTTGAATCTATCAAACTCCATTAAAAGATGGATGCACAAATGAACAACATGTAAAAACTGCCATCCTGGGAATAGGAAATTAGGAATATTTAGAGACCTGAGATCCTCCCACTGCCCTGGAGTTCACCCTACTGAAAAACCACCTGCTTAGCCCAGAGCATGGCCAAACCTGAAAAATGCATGTATACAGCCTCTGCCTGACCTTGGCCCAGAGGGAATGTCCTCAAGGAACATTTGCACACCCACACATTTCCAAATGAAATCTTCTGTATGTCTCTACTTAGCCATCTGCTTTGGCCTGAGGTAAAGTGGAAACCTGATAAAATCAACTATTGTCTGGGTGGTTTCTTAAAATTCTATTATGTGAATGAATAATCAAACTGCATCAATCCACTTTAATAGAATCTGTTCAATCATGTCATAGACTGACTCCCTCTGTTTAATATCTATTACTAAAGACAAGAATAGAATCATAATGTATGGTGCTTATTCTTGGCAA
Source organism: Arctocebus calabarensis (assembly GCA_963573935.1). Lineage (NCBI taxonomy): Eukaryota > Metazoa > Chordata > Mammalia > Primates > Lorisidae > Arctocebus > Arctocebus calabarensis. Next base: position 5,499 of record CAUYON010183158.1, on the reverse strand, counting down.
GTATAAAATGTTTCAACTATTGGAGAAGTAAATACATTTTCTGTAGAATTACCTAGAAAACTGCCTCACATCTCCACCTCTTCCCACTCTGCCAAATTACAAGACCAAAAGGAAGTTAAGTATGTCTTTTTAGCAGAATACATGTAAACAAGGCAAATATCATGTGGTATTTTTCTGTAATTCTCAAATGTAGCTATATTTCCACAATACTAGCAAAATAGAACAGTCCATAGATTCCTCCATGGATAGGGAATATTTTGCAGAGTCCCAGTCTAGAGGCCATGTACTGACATGTCTTTCTGGAGTATGTATCCAAAGCACAAAACAAAATACTATATTCTAGTTAGAGCTTTGTGGTCCCAAATAGAGCTGGTATATTTGCATTTTTAAAAAATCCCATTAGGCCAGGTGTGGTGGCTCATACCAATAATCCTAGCACTCTGGGAGGCCAAGATAGGTGGATTGCTCCACCTCAGAAGTTTGAGACCAGACTGAGCAAAAGAAAGAACCCCATCTCTACTAAAAATAGAAAAACTAGCTGGGAACTCCTGTAGTTCTAGCTACTCATGAGGTTGAATTATGAGGATCACTTCAGACCCGGAAGTTTGAAGTTGCTGTGAGCTATGGCACCAGGGCACTTTTTTTACCCCAGGACAATAGAGTGAGATTCTGTCTCAAAAAAAAAAACAAAAAAACCAGAGTCCTATCAACCTCCATACTCCCTAGGGAAGCATAATGACACCCAATAAAAATGTCAAGATTTTTTTAAATAGGATCTCTCAAATATTTCATGTTAAAAATTCAAAATTTTTTCAGCAATAAGGAGATTAAAAGGCAGTTGGTACACAGTAAAGATCCTACAGAGAGGAAACAGATCAAGGTTCTACTTCCAATTCTGTCACTCATTCTGGGGCTGGGGATCCCTTAAGGAAGTTGCATGAGCTCTGAGGGCTTGTCCCCTCAACTCCAAAATGAACAGGATCCTCTCCTGTCTGTCTGCCACATCTATCATACTGTAATTATACTCAACGGCCTTGGGTGTAAAAGTAAAGAATGTGCACATAACTCTGTGAAGTACTTCAAATGTTTTAGCATCAACACCAAAATTTTTGAGGACAATCTATGTAACTTTTCAAGAAAATCTTAAAGGCATCATTATCATGATTTTCAACATCCCCTTCCTCACTGTGATCCCCACGAAGTATTTAGACCTGATCATTCTCCCATATTCTCTGCCTCAGAGAAGACATAACATCAACATTCAGGCATTGGCTCCAGCCAGGAAGTAGGAGAAATCCTGGACACCTCTTTGTCCTTCATCCTCCATCTCTGGTCTATCCTCAGTATTCTTGTATAGGTCTAAGTCCATTGTCTACCCTTGAGTTTCTGATTCACTCTGGCTTTTCTCCCAACTATTCACCCTCCTGCAGCTAAAGAACTGACTTACTTGTAGAAATCAGTTGTGATCACGTCTCTTGCATACACACACACACACACACACTCCTTTATCAATTCTCTTCAATATCAGCATTAACAAGTGTAGTAGAGGGTACCTCCTTCTTCTCATCTAGTTAATGCTTCCTTCCTCAGCCTTCCCTGACCAGTCAGATAGGTCTTTCTATTATAGGTCTTCAGTTCTTTGAAGATGCAACACTTACCGCATTTGTAATTCTTTTTTTTTTTTCCTTTGAGACAAAGTCTTACTCTGTTGCCCTAGGTAGAGTGCTGTGACATCACAGCTCACAGCAGCCTCAAACTCTTGGGCTTAAGTGATTATCTTTTCTCAGCCTCCTGAGTAGCTGAGACTACAGGCACCTGCCACAAATAGCACCCACTATTTTCTTGTTGCAGTTGTCATTGTTGTTTAGCTGGCCCAGGCCAACTCGAATCTGCCACCCTCGGTGCATGTGGCTGCCACCGTAACCACTGTGCTACAGGCGCCAAGCCCACATTTGTAATTCTACCTGTATTTTTGTAGTTCCTCTGTTACCCCAAGGAGACTGCAAGTTCCATGAAAACGAAGACCACCTATATACACTTTTGTTCACAGCTAAAGGCCTTGCACTAGCACAATGTTTCACATACAAATGTTTGATAAATACTGATGGAATGAATGTTGAATACTATAATATAAAGTGCATTTGCCAAACCCTAGACACTCTAAAGAGTGATCTGTGGATCACTGTTCACAGTCGACTAACAAATATTTATTCAATATCTATAACATCTAAATGATGTTCCATACAATAGAGATTGTAGTGATGACTATAACATGTATCTCCTGCCTCGTGGTGCCTACATCCTTGATCACTGGATTTTGTGGTGTAGTTTCTACCAGTTGGTAGCCTGGATTACAAGAATCCCACCACTCAACAGTACTGCATGCCTGGACAAGCTGCCAATCTCTACAGATTCAGTTTCCTCTCCAGTAACATGAAAAAGTTGGATGAGATGATCTCTACATTCTATCAATTCATTTGTTATTATTGCTTTCTGTATGATAAGGTTCTATAGGTGTTCCTGATATAAAGCAACGGCTTATATGAGATAACCATCACTACACTCACATCATTAAAGTCTTTATATTTTCTGACTCCTAAATAGTTGATGAGCTGCTTCTTTTGAGTCTTCAGCAGCAGCAATGTGGCCCTCTATCCAAACACAGTTAAAAACTACTTCCATAAAAACTTCTGTCTAGAGGAGATAAGCCTCCACATCTGCCTTAATAAAGCAAACTTTTGTCCCCTAATAAGGGACAAACAAGCAAGTGTGTATTATGAAAAATATAATTAAATACTCATTGCTTCCTTCAACCAAAGGGTAAAATTACATACTATTTCGAAAGGGAAAAATGAATCATGTAAATTATTTCATTAAAAAATGGAAAGAATCAAAATGGGAAAGATGGCGGTCTGTAGCCAGCTTTCTGCAGATGCTCCCATACAGAAGGAGAGTTAAAGGACAGAAATTTAGTGAGAAAGCCAATGGTTTGGAGCTGAGCCAAGAGACAAGGTCGAGGAATGCACATCAACCCTGCTAGAGCGACCTGCGACCCCAAGGATACAAATAAAAGGTACAGAGCACATCAAGTGGATGGGAGTCCCCTCCCCCAAGAGAACAGCTCGCAGTATACTCCATACCTCCATACAAACAAGCAAGCAGAGATCAGATGTCCTCCCACTCTACCCCACGGGAGAGACCCTCTAAAAACTGGACCTCCTTCCCCTACTAGGGTGCCGCGGCACTCTCCTGCCAGGCATAAAGCTGTATAAAACTGTTTATATTCTCTACCTGCAAATTAGAATGTCCGGCATTCCCCTCCACTCTCACCCTGAGGTCTGGAGTTCTGTCCCCCATGGAGTCCAGATTCTTGGACACTTTCTCTAAGGGTGTGGACAGGGCGCAGGCTGCCGTTGGTCTGTACTGTTCTCCTGGCTCGGGAGTGGTGAGAGGAGAGTAAGCCAAAAGGTGGCTGGCGAAAGTGGAGAGGTATTCCCCTGAGGCACCAAGCCCAGCACTGAGAAAGCTTTGCTAAATGTTGGCCACACCTGGCCCTCAGGGGATGATAGCTGAGACAAAGGGCTGAAGCTCACAGACTGAGTCAGGACTATTAGCAGCCCAGCGTCTCTTCCATAGGGCAGAAATTCTGCGAACTTGCTCTGTTCTATCAGCTTTTTCATCTAATTTACATCAATCAGGGACAGCGCTGGAACTGACTGAATCACCCCAGCCCCTATCAAGTACCCAGGTTGTTAGGCCTCACTTCTCTCCCTGCCACACCGACATAACTGGTGGACTGGCTGAGGAGCCACAAGCCCCGTGTGACCTAGGCAGGCGCAAATCTCTAGAGCATCTGCTCATTGGAGGGAACTGGACCACAGCCCTGCAGGGTTACCAGAGACTGAGTGTGATAGAGGGGCAAGGTGGGGAAAGAGGCATCAACCTTCTCAGGCTAATTTACTGGCTGGGAGGGCCCTCCTGAGCTTACAGAACCCTGGAGCGAGTTGTACTAAAGCGACCAGCAGATTTCTGCTGTCTAGTCATTTATCAACTCTTTGATTTGAGGTTGGTACTGGCTGGGACAATTGATTGGTACCTCTTCAACTGGGCCAATCACCCAAGGACTTTCCAATGCTGTACACTGAGTGTGTGGTAGTGGGAAGGTTTGATTTTCCTTTCCAATTGTTGTGGAACTGTTGTGGGGAGTGTGGTGACCTAACTGCTGGTTTTCCTCCACAGCTCAGAATCCAACACAGAGTAACGGATTCTCTAGGGTAAGACAGAGACCAGCTGAAAATAAGACAGAGCCACTTAACCCCACCATATCAAGAAGGCCCCCAGTTGCACAGACAAAGTACAAGTTGGCAAAACTCTAGGGGGAAAGGTACAAACACCAGTCCCAGCTTACAGGCAAAGGAAGGACTGGTCAATCACTACTCCTAGAACGCCCAAACCAACTTATTCTTACCTACTCACCCAGCCAAAAGGTGCAAAATAAATATGGGGTGGAATCAGTGGAAAAGCTCTGGAAACATGAACAACCAGGGTACATCAACACCCCCCCCCAAGGAACAATTTGGCAAACACAAATGACAATCCTTTGCATAAACAGATGGCTGAGATGTCAGAAATTGAATTCAGAATTTGGATTGCAAACAAGATCAATAAAACAGAGGAAAAATTGGAATTAGAAATTTTGGGAGCATTTCAAAAATTGTCTCAAGAAGTCAAGGAATTCAAAGGCCAAATGACCAAAGATTTTGACACATTCAGACAAGGAGTTGCAGCCCTCAAATCTGAGAAATACAGTAGAATCCCTCAGTAACAGAATGGAGCAAGCAGAAGAAAGGATTTCTGACATGGAAGACAGAGCTTTCGAATGCTCCCAAACCTACAAAGAACTAGAGAAATGGAAGGCAAAAATGGATCATTCTCTCAGACAGCTTTTGGAAAACTCGAAGAAAACCAATATTCGTCTCATAGGGATACCTGAAAATGACGAAGTGGTGTCACAGGGCCCAGAGTCTCTCCTTTATGAGATTATGAAACAGAATTTTCCAGACATGCCAAGAGATTCTGAAATTCAGATAGCAGACAGTTTCAGAACCCCAGCACGACTCAACCTGAATAAGACATCCCCGAGGCACATTATAATTAAGTTTACTAAAGTTAATATGAAAGAGAAAATTCTGAAAGCAACCAGAAGCAAGAAATCTATTACCTACAAGGGGAAGAATATTAGAATAACTGCAGATCTCTCTGATCAAATCTTTTAAGCTAGAAGAGAATGGGCATCGGCTTTTAATCTCCTAAAACAAAATAACTTTCAACCCAGGATCCTGTACCCAGCTAAAATGAGTTTCATCTACGATGGAGAAATTAAATACTTTAATGACATCCACATGCTGAAGAAATTTGCTATAACTAAACCAGCTCTCCAGGATATTCTCAAACCTATCCTCCATAATAACCAGCATCATCCTCCACCATAAAAGTTTT
>CAUYON010183152.1:0-30293 GCA_963573935.1 Arctocebus calabarensis | reverse complement strand
ATGGCCGGGCATTGTGGCAGGAGCCTGTGGTCCCAGCTACCTGGGAGGCAGAGGCATGAGACTCGCTTGAGCCCAGGAATTGGAGGTTGCTGTGAGCTGTGATGCCACAGCACTCTATCCAGGGTGACAGCTTGAGGCTCTGTCTCAAAAAAAAAAAAAATCCTGCCTCTTCCACCTACCTACTGGACAATGAAGCAGGTAAACTATGAACCTCAGCTTTAGTGTCTATAAAATGCGCTAATGACATTATCCATTTCACAGCATGGTTTGGGGATTATAAAAGATAAGAAAGCATAGCTGTCTGTACAGTGTGGGATGATCACACAGACATGGAGCTATCCTTGTCATCTGGTCACCCCCATACCCTTTCCCCAGCTGTGCTCCACCTCCTGGGCTCCAGATGTCCTGCTTATCCTTATCTGGCCTAGCCCTGGGTTGCTGGTTGGCCAGGTGTTTGGTGCCCTTCCAAACACAGGGTGGCAATTGGGATCTAGGCTCTTATCGGTGCCAGGCAGAACAGGACCTATAGCTGGGGGGGCGGGGAGCGGCTGGACTCGGGGGGACAGCAATCTGTGTTACGGCTGCAGCCCTAGTTGAGTTCAAGGTGCCCCTCTTTTCCCCTCTTCCCTCTCATTAATGCCTCAGGACCCTACTGGCCCATGGCCATTTGGCCAGTGAGTGGCAGAGAGGCAATCTGGATCTCTGGATTCTGTAGCTCTGGGGGACCCCTCTGACCATCCCACTCCTCAGATGGGAAACCAAGGCCAAAGTCCCAGCCCCATGGTGAGACTTTCAGCTCCTGAGGCTTAGACACCTTTGAGGCCACTCAGGATTAGGCCACCCAGGTCCAGAGAAGGAAAAAAGAGAATAAAGATGGGGGAAAGGAGAGTGGAGAGGAGGAAAAGAAAAAAGATGTGTGGCTGGAGTCCAGAAGGGACAAAGCCCCTGACAGCAGGGAAGGCCCCACCCTAGGGCTCTGGGACCTTCCCCTGGCTGTCACTTGCCCTGCACCCCATGGCAGGGACCCCTCCTTTTTCCAGTCTGGTGGGCCCGGTCATGCCTCTCTTCCTGACCGTGGAGACTGCAGGACCACGGTTCTCAGAAAGAAGGTTCTTTGTCCAGCATTTCTGCACGTGCTTTCTGTTGCCACTGTGAGGCACCTGCCCCACTCTGCATGGTCCACCCTCTTGGCCCCTCCGCACACCTGGGCTCCTTGCCCTTTCCATCCCACCTGTGCCTCCAGGCCCAGCCCCGTGACCCTCTGCCAGTCTCGCTCCACCCCCTCCCCACCCACCTTCTCTTCCTCCTGCCACAGATCCTCAGCACTCAGCACATTAGGCCTTGAAATTTGTGTTTGTTTGGGGGAACATGTTACCTCTGGGAGCACTTAGGCTGCCCGTATTCCTGGGCTGGGAGCTTCCTGAGAGGAGGAATGTGCCTTGTGCAGCTTAGCCTCTTAGAGCTCAGCATAATGCCAGGCACAGAGTGGGCACATTTGTCAACCCTACCCAAGGCCCTGTCACCACAATGCCCTGTGCTGCAGGTAGGCAGGGAGGAAAGGAGGTCCCCCTCTAACGTTCCCCTTCTGGCTCATGCCTGTAGCTCAGCGGCTAGGGTGCTGGGCACATACACCAGGGCTGGCGGGTTCGAACCTGGCCAGGGCCTGCTAAACAACAATGCCAATTACAACAACAAAAAGGTAGCCAGGTGTTGTGGCGGGCACCTGTAGTTCCAGCTACTTGGGAGACCGAGGCAAGAGAATTGCTTAAGCCTAAGAGTTGGAGGTTGCTGTGAGCTGTGATGCCATCGCACTCTACTGAGGGTGACATAATAAGATTCTGTCTCAAAAATAAATAAATAAATAAAGTGCCCCTTCCCCAGTCTGGGGGCACCTTAGAAAGCCTGTCCTCATGTTCCTGGGGCAGGGACCCCTCCCTCTTTGCTAGAGACATGCCTGAGAAAACTGAGACCCAATGCTCTTTAGCCTCCTGGCTGAGTCCTAGTCACTCTATCTCCCTGGTCCCAGAGACCAGGTCTGCAATCAGGACCCCTTAGGAAGCCATCATTACAGTCATTTCACAAGTATTTATTGAGCACCTACTTTGTGGCAACCACTTTGCTGGGAGCAGGAGATTCCATGGGGACTGAGACATGCAGGGCCTTTGCCCTCACATGGCCTCCCTTCCAGAGGCATTGTCAGATGATGAATTAAAAGTCAATCACCAGAAAATGACAGCGTGGGTCGACGAGCACTATGGTGGTCAGGGAGGCCCTCTGAGGGAGGGACAATTTGAGCTGAGATGTTGCAGGAGCTGAGGTGTTAAGAGAAGGGAGGATGGGGTTGTTGTGTTCTAGAAACCACAGGGAGTCCAGGTTTAGGTGGGGAGAAAGCAAGAGAGATGGGGCCCACGGTGGGATCAGGAAGAGAAGCAGGATCACCCATATCATCTTGGGTGCTATGGCCCCATGCTTAGTGGGAAGCAGCCATTTCTGAGAGAAAAGGGCCTGTTGTGGAGAACCTGAGGGGAGGTAAGCCCTGAAGAAGAGACAGGTTATGATCCCTGATGTTGGGTGAGTCCTAAAGATGGGCAGGAAAATAACCAGGTATGCATCTGCCATGCTTGAGCCTCTGGGCTCAGAGAAGGCAGTTACACACCTCCCCACCCTCCCAGCACCCTCAGATTGATGCCAACCAAGCATCCTCTTCCCAGCAAAGCCCCCTCCCTCAGCCCCTACACACCTGATTTTATACCTACAAATCTAGCTTCTTCCCCCAAGCCCCTTCCCACACTTCCTTCCTCTGACCCATCATCTTGCAACACCTTCAATCCCCTTCACTGAAATTCAGCCCCCTCTGGGGGAGAACCTGGAGACACCAGGATAACTTATGCCTCACTCAGCCTGTACCCCTTCTCTGCAGGGACCCACGACGTGGGTTATGCTGGAGGCTTGGGTCACCGTGGACAACTGTACACTCAAGGCAGAACCATGGGGGATTTGCAGGTGCGTCTCTCCTGGCATCTGCAGGGCCCCTGCCCCAGGCTCTGGGGACTGGGCCCTGGCCTTCTACCCTTATGGAGGTTTGGGGACCTCCTCACAACCCAGCTTTGATGGCCATTTCCCACAGGAGGATTATGAAGAAGGGCTGGAAGATATTCTAGAGCAGGAGGAATATGAAGAACCAAGCGTCTCCGTGCCCCAAATGGAGGAACCAGAAGGTGAGCTCTCCTCCCTCCTTCTGCCAGGATGCTGCTGAGCCCTGGACAGTAATATAGGGGACCATGTTCTCTCTCCTTCTCCATAACCTCCCCCCCCAGCTCCTTCGCCAGTTCTCCCCGCAATTCTGATTGATGAAGGATAAACAGTGTTTTGTTTGAAATGATCACAGGAGGCAGTGGAGAGGAGGTGGGTGGGAGAGCAGGGCAGTCACCTGTCACAGTGTCCCTTCCATGTGTGAGAAGGCAAACAAGCCCATCTGGGACTAGGACATGAGCCCACATGCCACCTTCTGCCATCTAATGCCAGCTTCCAGGCCAGACACTGGACCTATTCTTGGGACCTATGGGGACCCCATTGTGCAGAAAGGCATCAAGAGCCAGCATCACCTTCCTTGGCCTGTCCAAGGTCTTGGATGGGGAGACCCAAGCAGGGACCTGTTTACTGTCAATAAGACTTAAGTGCCGGTGATTGGTATGGAAGTTAAGAGGCCCCTCCGGGAAATGAGGACTGGGGGTGGGAGGGAAATATAAAGGGCTGCCCCCATCCTGGTGCCTGAGCTCAGCTTAGAGGCAGTGAGAAGCTACTGGGCTGGCAGGCTTGTTGAAGCAGGTGGGCAGGTGGAACACGGGAAGGGAGTCTAGCCCCAGAGGTGGCAGGGGAGGGAGGCATCTCTAGGAGGGTCCTGAAAATCAGGACTTGGCAATTGCCTTGGAGAGATCCCCTCCCTTCAACACTAAGGGCCAGGCCTCCCCAGCTGCATCTGACGGGTCCTCAACAAGGCTCAGGTAGAGGGTGCCAGGTTGGGCCCAGGAGAGGTGTGGGGATCACACCCAGGGCCAACAGGAGGGAGCGGGGCATCCGCCATGCCTGGGCCTCTGGCCTCACAGCAGGTGCTTACAGAAGGGCCTCTGGGGCATTGCTGGGGGTGACACTAACCAGCCATTGGGTTTTCAGCTCACCTCACTGAGCCAACTGCCCCAGACTACGCCACCACATCACAGCCGGGCACCCACGAGGTGAGGACCCCACTGTTCTACCAGGGGAAGGGAGGAGCAAAGGGGCAGAGGCAGCTTCAGACTGGGGAAGACACTGCAAACAGGCAAACAAGGAATGGGGGTCCCAAGAAAGAAGTGGGAGGGAAGGAGACACTCCCACTCACAGGAGTTCCCTGGGCAGAGATAACCGGACTTCTGAGGACTGAATCCACAGGCCCTTGGGCCCTGGCTTGGCTGTCAGGTGCTCACTGGGGAAGCACAGCATTAAATACATGCTCTGCTCTGCCCGGCCCCTGGGTCCCTGCTGGGCGCCAGACTGTCTAGCTGGTTAGGAATTTGGGTTGTCCCTCAGCTGTGGCCCTGGGAGTGGCCACCTGGCCCCAAGACATGCTGAGACACACATCTACTCAACAATCTTGGAGGCAGAAAACTGAACCAATGACTCCCCAGGCCCCTCTAGCCTCAGCCACTGGCCCCCAGCTTCCCATGCCTTTCCCACCCCAGTGGCCATTGCAGCACCCCTTTTGGTCTAGAGGTTCTCCAAATGCCTTCTGAAATGGGGTGAGGCCTGGTCAGGAGGTTGGGACCCTCAAGATCTCAGGACAAGGTCTGCCCCTGGCCCTCCAGGGCCCTCGGCTTCTTACAAGCCTCTCTCCATAGCTGCTGAGCGCCCACTATGCTCTGGGTCCCTAGTCTCCCCATGGCCCCGCCCAGGTGGACTAACTCAGGCCGGTGGGGCTGTAGGTCTATGTGGAGCTGCAGGAGCTGGTGATGGACAAGAACCAAGAGCTGCAATGGATGGAAGTGGCACATTGGGTGCAACTGGAGGAGAACCTGGGGGAGGATGGGGTCTGGGGCCGCCCACACCTGCCTTACCTCACCTTCTGGAGCCTCCTGGAGCTTCAGAAAGTCTTTGTCAAGGGTGAGTTCCCTGTGCCCTCTGGGACCACCTCGTGTGAGACTTGTTGACTGTGGGACAGCCATCCAGCTCACCCCTCCACTGCCTACAGGTACCGTCCTCCTGGACCTGCAAGAGACCTCTCTGGCCGGAGTGGCCAACCAACTGCTGGACAGGTTTATCTATGAGGAGCAGATCCGGCCTCAGGACCGAGAAGAGCTGCTCCGGGCCCTGCTGCTCAAACACAGGTGCTTCTGCCTGCAATATCTGAATTCCACACCCAGTGGGCCCCACTCCTGCATCCCCCCACCCCAAGATCTTCCCCAGGGTCCAGATTCCCCACCAGGAAGGGGCCCACTTTTCCTCCATTATGGATCCCGCCTCTGACACCTTGAAGAGGGTGGCCGTGTTTCATGCTCCAAGTTGGGAGCTGCTGGTCTGCAGGAAGACAAGACATGGCCCTTTCCTCAATTCATTCTTGATCCCACCTAGTCATTCCCGACGGAGGTCACCCACTTACATCCACAACATCCTTTGAAAGGGGCTCTGATTCTCCTACTTCAAGGCTGCTCTGGTCTGTTCTGAGAAGTTCCACTTGATGTCTACCCTTGATCCCTCATACCACTGACAGCCCGGCCTGAACAGCTTGCTTAGCCCATGTCCCCTGTATGTCCTGCAGCCATGCTGGAGACCTAGAGGCCCTGGGGGGGGTGAAGCCTGCAGTCCTGCAACACTCTGGGGACCCTTCACAGCCACTGCTCCCACAACAACCCTCTCTGGAGACACAGCTCTTCTGTCATCAGGTGAGGCTGTGACAGGGATGGGTAGGGAGAACCGGGAAGCCTCCAACCTGAACATGGTTAGAAGTCAGAATGGGAAGGGGAGCAGGGGGCTGGATTCTCAGGTCTCCTGGGCTGGGAGTGGCTTGGGGACACTCTTCACCACCCTCTTCCTCACAGGGAGATGGGGGCACTGAAGGGGACTCACCATCTGGAATTCTGGGAAAGATTCCACCAGACTCAGAGGCCTCCCTGGTACTAGTGGGTAAGAGCTGGTATCTCTACCCCTAGCCTGCCCCTTTCCAGCTTCTGCCTCACGTCCTGGCCCAGCCTGTCCTTCCCTAAGCCCAGACCCCTGCAGCTCCTCTCTTGAGTACTCTGTCCCCCATCCCTTTTGCTTGGCCTGACTCCTTCGTTCCTCCCAACAGGCCGTGTCGCCTTCCTGGAGCGGCCAGTGCTAGGCTTTGTGCGGCTACAGGAGGCCACATTGCTGGAAGCCGTGGAGCAACCAGTGCCTGTTCGCTTCCTCTTTGTGTTGCTGGGACCTGAGGCCCCCCACACCGACTACACCCAGCTTGGCCGGGCCGCTGCGACCCTCATGTCAGAGAGGGTGAGGAAGGGCCAGGAGGGCTGGGAGAGCCCAAGAGCTGGGTGGTGGTTGAAGCCCATTCTCCACCCTGGAGCAGCCTGGGTCCTTTTAGGTCCACTAGTTTAACCCATTCAGTCTACTTCAGGTACTTCCATCCCACCTGGCCAGGGCAGTCCATGTATGTATAGTTGCTCCGTCGGCTCCGACCTGGCTGGTCTGGTCTGGCCCCCTCTGTCCTCGTTCTACCTGCTTAGGTCTAGCTTCGTCTGGCCTGTCTCTCCAGCATCTGTTCTGCCTAACCCACCTGGTTAGGGGAGGAGGGGGCGGCATGCTCCTCCTTGCCCCACCTAGAGCCCCTTTCTGTCTCCCCAAAGCCTTTTCTTAGTGTGGAGTAGGGCAGGAGAGGGGCAGAAAACCCAATTCCCAGCACGAGGATGAGAGGGTTCTGGTCCCTGTAGGTCCTGGCTGTGGACACCTGGATCCTTCTGCTTGGCAGATCGGGTGCCTGGCCTGACCCTCTCTCCTGCCCCCAGGTGTTCCGCACAGATGCCTACCTCGCCCAGAGGCGGGGGGAGCTGGTGGACTCCCTGAACAGCTTTCTGGACAGCAGCCTAGTGCTGCCTCCCACGGATGTCCCCTCGGAGCAGGCCCTGAGGAGTTTGGTGCCCGTGCAGAAAGAGCTGCTCCGGAAGCGCTACCTACCCAGCCCTGCCAAGCCCGACCTCAGCTTCTATAAGGGCCTAGGTACCTACCCTGCCCAACCAAGGCCTTCTGACCCCACAGACCCTCAAACATCCCAGCACAGCCTCCATCTTCCCGCCAAATAGCCCTCTGTCACCACTCCCTGTGCCAACACCTGCTAGCCTCCTTAGCCACACGTTCCCATCAGACAATCCCCCTCACCTCCTCTTCTCTCCTCTCCCGTGGCTCCCCTTGCTGTTGTCCCTAACCGTGCTCCTGTTCTCCACCACAGACTTGAATGGAGGATCAGGAGTCCCTGGAGGCCCAGAAGACCCCCTGCAGCGGACAGGCTGGCTCTTTGGGGGCCTGGTGCGTGACGTCCGGCGCCGGTACCCCTATTACCTGAGTGATATCACAGATGCGCTGAGCCCCCAGGTGCTGGCTGCCGTCATCTTCATCTACTTTGCTGCCCTCTCACCTGCCATCACTTTCGGTGGCCTCCTGGGTCAGTGCCAACACCTGTCTCCCTAACTCTCACTTCTGACCCTCTGGCCTTTGCCTTGGCCCTGACTTCTGACTTTTGGACCCCTGCAACAGCTTACCCATGACTTGCACTATCGGCCCCTGGAAATAATCTCCTGATCTTCACTCCACTGTGACCTCTACCCACAGGAGAAAAGACCAGAAGCCATATGGGCGTGCCAGAACTGCTCATCTCTACTGCGGCGCAAGGCATCCTCTTCTCCCTGCTGGCGGCCCAGCCCCTGCTTGTGATTGGCTTCTCAGGCCCCCTGCTTGTGTTTGAGGAAGCCTTCTTCTCGGTAGCTCTGGCCTGGCCCCTGTCTGCCCCTGTAACTGACCCCAGGCCCCACCTGCCTGGTGCCTGAGGCCCCGACTGACCTCACTCCCTCTGACTGCCCTGCAGTTCTGTGAGAGCAACGGCCTGGAGTATCTCGTGGGCCGAGCCTGGATTGGCTTCTGGCTCATCCTGCTGGTGGTGCTGGTGGTGGCCTTCGAGGGCAGCTTCCTGGTCCGCTTCATCTCCCGCTACACCCAGGAGATCTTTTCCTTCCTCATCTCCCTCATCTTCATCTACGAGACCTTCTACAAGCTGATCAAGGTGGGGCCCCTGCGGATGTGAATGCACCTGTGAGACTATGTTAAGACCATGTGGCTGTGCGTGTCATTTCACTCGGTACAGCATTTGTGTGACCTTGTTTCCACCTACGTACATAACTGTGTGACTGCGCATATGACTGTGGGAACGCATGTGTCTGTGTGTTGTCACATGTCTGTACATAGGAATGTGCTGCTGTGTTGACTGACCACATATGTGTCGACACCTGCTGCCTGTGTCCCAGTATTCTTGCCCTGACTGTGCAGAGTGACTGTGTATGACAGTGCACCTATGTTCACATGGTCAGTTCATGATCACACATGACGTAACCTATAGGCAAGTGTGTGAGAAACTGGGCACGGGACAGTGCGTGCATAGCGAGGGCAGTGGGGATTCTGGAGGCTCTGAAGTCCCTCTCCCCCTCCTGCACTTGTCCTCATAAACCGCAGGGCCTGCAGACTGAGTGCCCTGCCCCTTAGCTTACCTGTCATCTCAAGTTAGCTCCAAATCTGCATGTTATATGGAGGAAGGGTGGATGCTATATGTCTTCCCCTGGTTCTGGAGGGGCAGTCTGAGTCCAGGTCTTTTAGGCCCTTTTTAAAGACTTCCTTGGCAATTATCTCCTGTCCTCTCAGGCCCTGGATGCACACACAGATGCACTCATTGCCTCTGTGGCCCACTCCACCCAAGTCTAGCTTAGTCTTCGTGCCTGAAAACCATACTTTAGAATCTCATTATTCCTCTGTTACCATGTCAGTTGAGAAACATGGGTGGATGAATAAATGGATAAGTGATGGTTGGATGGATGGATGATGGCTGGCTGACTGGATGATGGGTGGATAGAATGGCAGTGTTGGGTAGAGTTAGCTGATACTTTCCAGCCTCATCCAAGGATGGGAGGAAACAGGATACTTTGGTTTTCTACTTCAGATTTTCCAGGACCACCCATTGCAGAAGGTTTATGACCCCACAGTGTTGATGCAGGCCAAACCTCAGGGCCCCCTGCCCAACACAGCCCTCCTCTCCCTTGTGCTCATGGCCGGCACCTTCTTCTTTGCCATTATGTTTCGCAAGTTCAAGAACAGCTCCTACTTCCCTGGCAAGGTCAGCATACCCTCCCCACTCATCTGTGCCTACACTGCTCTATTTCAGTCCAAATCCCTCACCCCTGCTTTCTCAGCGCCCTTAGTTCCCCTTCTTTTCCCAGATTTCTATTTCCAGTTCCAAGCCTCTCTAGGGTCCTCCTTATGCAGGCTTTCACTCTGCATGCGAGCCTGTCTCCCTTTCTGGGCACACCTAGACTGAGAACCCACTGGTGAATGGACGGTTCTTGGGGGTGAAGAAGCTGTGGGGCCAGCACTGGGGCTGGGGCAGGGAAAGAATAAAGGAGACTGGTGTAGTCGCATGCAGGGCAGAGAAGTAGATGCTGGTGTGTCCCTTGGGAAGAGCAGGCCCCTGGGTGAATGTGGGGGCAGGTCAGAGGAGCAGGGACGCAGGAGGAGAGTAAACACTGACCACTTGTTCTTTCATCTGCCTCCAGCTGCGTCGGATCATTGGGGACTTTGGGGTCCCCATCTCCATCCTGATCATGGTTCTGGTGGATTTCTTCATTGAGGATACCTACACCCAGGTGACCCCTCCTCCCAGTGATCAGACCCATGACCCCCTCCAGGTCCTCATTTCCTTCCCCCAGCATGTCTCCTCCCCAGAACAGCTTTCCCCAACCTGAAGCCAGCTGGGACTACCTCTACCCCAACCCTACCACCTCCCCCCCAAAGCCCCATGTTCTTCCCCTCGCAGGACCCCTCTGGCAAAACAAGGGGTTGGGTTAGATCGACCCCTTTATTCCTTAAACCAGGGGAGCAGGAAAAAGTCTCATTTGGAACCAGACAGATTTGGGCATGAATCTCAGCTCTGCCACTAAATAGCTGTGGAATGTGGGGCAAGCTGCATAATCTCTTTGATCTTGTTTCCTCATCTATAAAGTTGGGAATGAGCAGATGGTGAAAAGGGATTAGTGTAGTGGCTGAGTTCAGAATAGGTGTTCAATATAAGTAAGTTTCCAAGTGTCAGCTCGGTGCCTGTGGCTCAACGGGTTAAGGCGCCAGTCACATATGCCTGAGCTGGTGGGTTCGAATTCAGCCCGGACCCGCCAAGCAACAATGGTGGCTGCAACCAAAAAATGGCCGGGCGTTGTGTCGGGCGCCTGTAGTCCCAGCTACTTGGGAGGCGGAGGCAGGAGACTCGCTTGAGCCCAGGAATTGGAGGTTGCTGTGAGCTGTGATGCCACAGCACTCTATCCAGGGTGACAGCTTGAGGCTCTGTCTCACAAAAAAAAAAAAGTTCCCAAGTGTCCCCAACCCAACTCCCTGAAACCCAGGACCCTAGCTCTCCATGCCCCTGATGTTCTCACCAGCTGCCCCTCCCACAGAAACTCACAGTGCCGGATGGCCTCAAGGTGTCCAACTCCTCTGCCCGCGGCTGGGTCATCCACCCACTGGGCTTGTTTTCCGCCTTCCCCATCTGGATGATGTTTGCCTCCGCCCTGCCTGCTCTGCTGGTCTTCATCCTCATATTCCTTGAGTCTCAGATCACCACGTAAGACACAGGGTGGGGGCCAGGCCTGGGCGGGTCGGAGGCAGGGAAGAGGGTAGGTTTCAGGGAGGCAAGAGACTGAGGACTGCAAACTAGTCTCAGCAGGACATGTGGCTTTTCCACCTAGCGGAAGTGATGAGTGTTATGGGGCAGGTTTTGTGGGATCTGAAGTCCTATAAATTGGACAGCACTTTTTAAGAAAAAGCATGCAAAGGGTGGCGCCTGTGGCTCAAAGGAGTAGGGCGCCGGCCCCATATGCCGGAGGTGGCTGGTTCATACCCAGCCCCGGCCCCAAAACTGCAAATAAATAAATAAATAAAAGAAAAAGAAAAAGCATGCAAAATGAGGTTGGATGTGGTAGCTCACTCCAGTAATCCCAGCACTTTAGGAGGCTAAGGCAGGAGAATTGCTTGAGCTCAGGAGTTTGAGACCAGCCTGGACAACAGAGTGAGATCTTGTCTCCACAAAAAATTCAAAAATTAGCTGGTCACCATGGCACACACCTGAAGTCGCAGCTACTCAGAAAGAGGATCGCTTGAGCCCAGGAGTTTGAGTTTGCAGTGAGATATGATGACACCACTGCACTCCAGCCTGGGTCACAAAGCAAGACCCTGTCTCGGAAAACCAAACCAAACAAAAAAGATGCAAACAAGAGCTATAAGATTAGGAGCTAGATCTTGGAAGGGGCTTGCAGAAGCAAAGATCTTTTTTTTCTTTTTTGAGACAAAGTCTCACTTTGTCACCTCCATTAGAGTGCCATGGCATCACAGCCCACAGTAACCTCAGACTCTTGGGTTCAAACAATTCCCTTGCCTCAGCCTCCCAAATAGCTGGGACTACAGGCACCAGCACAATGCCTAGCTATTCTTAGAGACAAGGTTTCGCTCTAGCTCAGGCTGGTCTCAAACCTGTGAGCTCAGGCAATCTGCCCACCTTGGCCTCCCAGAGTGCTGGGATTACAGGTATGAGCCATCTCACCCGGCCTCAGAAGCAAAGATCTTGAAGCTTGATCTTCATTAGCCCGTGACTCCCCTGTGGATGTTCTCTGGACATTTCTGTTCTTAGAGTCCACATTCTCATGACAGGGAGGGAGGGGGCAAGGAACTCACAGAGGGGGGAGCACAGAAGACAGAACTGAGGTATGAGGCACCCAAGTGTGGAGGAGGAAGGGTGGGGCTGGGGAGAGCCCCCACTTACCCCTGACCTCTATTCCCCATCAGGCTGATAATCAGCAAACCTGAGCGCAAGATGATCAAGGGCTCTGGCTTCCACATGGACCTGCTGCTGATCGTGGGCATGGGCGGGGTGGCTGCCCTCTTTGGGATGCCCTGGCTCAGTGCCACCACAGTGCGTTCTGTTACCCATGCTAATGCCCTTACTGTCATGAGCAAGGTCAGCACCCCAGGGGCTGCAGCCCAGATCCAAGAGGTCAAGGAGCAACGGATCAGTGGGCTCCTGATCTCTGTGCTTATGGGTGAGTGAGAGCCAGCCCCCTCCCCACCTCCTGCCCTGCCCCTAGAGCCCAATGCCCCTGGGCCCTGCCCATGCTGCAGCCAGGTCCCCACACACCTGCTGCCCACATTCCCCCAGCACCCATTACCTGAGGATAGAATCTTGAAGGAAACGTCAAGGCATTGGGAAGGGAATCAGAGCAGTGGAGGAAGGGGACCTCTCTTCTGGGGTCTTCTTTAGGCCAGGCTCTGCCTTCTGAACTTGTCCAAAAGAAGTTCAATGGACCATGGGTTCCAGCCCTGTCCTGCTGCTCACTTGACATCCTCCTCGTTTCTGGATCTCAGTTTCCCTGTCTGCGCGTTTAGATGCCCCCAGTTCTCTTCCAGCTCAGCTGCTCTATACTAATGCAAGGAGCACAGTCTTAGGGGTTTGGGGGTGGAAGACAGAAGGGTCACTGGGATGATCCCTGTTCTGGAGCAGCCAAGAACCCAGCTGGGAGTCAGGAAACTGCTTAAAGGAGGTAAAATTGATGTTAGAGGAGGGTTTGGATTTGGATAGATGGAGGATGATGATGGGGCTCTGGACTAGAGTGAGGGAAGAGGTGTTTCTCTCACCTCTGTGACCCCAACTAGGTTAAGGGAGTGGGCTTAAGTCAAGCAGGCTGGAGTTTGACTCCCTGCTAGCTGTGTGGCCTTAGGTGGGTTGTTCACCTCTCTGAGCCTCTTGCTTCATTTATAAAATGGGGGTAAAGCGGCTCGGTGCCTGTGGCTCAACAGGCTAAGGTGCCAGCCACGTACACCCGAGCTGGTGGGTTGGAATCCAGCCCGGGCCCACCAAACAACAATGACGGCTGCAACCAAAAAATGGCCGGGCGTTGTGGCGGGCGCCTGTGGTCCCAGCTACTTGGGAGGCGGAGGCAGGAGACTCACTTGAGCCCAGGAATTGGAGGTTGCTATGAGCTGTGATGCTATGGCACTCTATCCAGGGTGACAGCTTGAGGCTCTTTCTCAAAAAAAAAAAAAAAAACAAAACCTTACCATTTTAAAGCACCCAGTTCAGTGGCATTTAGAGCGTTCACAGTGTTGTGCAGCTATCACCACTGTCTAGCTCCAAAACATCTGTATTATGCCAAAAAGTACCCCTCTCCATTAAGCAGGCACTTTCCTCCCCCTCTCCCAGCCCCTGGCAACCACAAAGCTGCTTCCTGTTTTTCTGGATTTATCTATTCCATTCTGCATAAATAGAATCATACAACATGTGGCCTTTGTGGATTCTTTCACTCAGCATGTTTGTTGTTTTCCAGGGTCTGTGCATATTGTTTTCTGAGTCAGAACCTCAATCCTTTTCTTGGCTGAATAATATTCCACTGTATGGATGTACCACATTTTATTTATCCATGCATCTGAGGATGGACTTTTGAGTTGTTTCCTCCTCTTGGCTATTGTGAACAATGCTGCTATTATCATTTGTATACACGTTTTTTGTTTGAACACCTGCCTGCCATTCTTTTGGGTCTACAGCCTGGAGAGGAGCCTGAGGGTCCTACAGCGATTCCATCTGTAACTTCCTGAGGAACCAACAACCTGTCCTTCCAGGCAATGTACCATTTCACATTCCCACCAGCAATGCAGGAGAGTTCCAACTTTTCCACCTTCTTGCCCACACTTTTTGCTTTCCATTTTTTTTTTAAGATTAACCATAGCCATCTTAGTGGGTGTGAAGTGACATCTCAGTGTGGAATTGATTTGCATTTCTCTAATGACTGCTCCCTGGAGCATCTTCTCCTGTGCCCTTTGGCCATGATAGCCTCCCTTACTTTTACCAACTTGTGTGGCAGTGGACAAACTGCTTTCCTCTCCTGAGCCTCAGTTTCCTCATTTGTCCCAAAGGGAGTTGGCCCAGGTCAATGGCCTCCAAGCTTTTTTGCTCTTAAAAGGAATTTTGAAAAAGTACATCCTGTAGCTCTTAAGGTTAACAGCTGTGGTTTTTTCACTATTAAGTTTACAAGGTTGCAAAGTGTGTGATTTCCAACGTATTGTAAATTTGGACATTGAAAAAATGAAACCACTCCTCACTCTAGAAGCAAGACTTGACGTTTTCTCCTGTTCCTAGTGTCAGTGAGCAAGTCACAATTCCTCAGTCAAAACCAAACCACACCAGTAAATCTCTTTGTACCTTGAGATAAACCAAAAATCCAAGTCCACAAATAATAAAACCTTGACAACTTCCTATGAACCTGGACACTGTACAATAAACACGAATTTGAGCTCTGACCTTTGCTCTTTCCATCCTGTTCTCTGGTCTTTGGGATCAGCATAATTAGGGGAGAAAGTCCTGTGGCCCACCAGGGACAGATGAATGTGAATTTGGTAACCTTGTTTCCCTTGTGATCCCCCTCCCCCACTTCACTCACCTTGGTGGGCCAGTCCTTCTGAAGTTTGATTCAAACTTTGCTCTCCTCACAAGAAAAGTTTCTAAGTGCACCTGCCTCCAGTTTTCTTTGGACAATTCTTTTAAAAGTATCAAATAAAATGTAAATAATGTAGCAGTGTGACCTCCACTAACACCCTCTACAAGGATAACTTCTTACTGATTCTTTGCTCTCACACCTCTGGGTTCTATTTCATTTCCCCCCAGAACTTCATTTTAATAAATGTGAATGTGAACTTTTACCCTTACTTTTACCAACTTGTGTGGCAGTGGACAAGCTGCTTTTATGTTTGAAAGCAATTCACAGATCACCCAAGCATACATCTCTGTAACAAGAACAGACACATAATTTATTCACATTTGTATGTTTTAAATAATGCACACCAAGTAAATTATTTTACGAGACCATGTCCAGAAATATCAATATTTGAACCACAGTTTAAATTTAAAATGTTTTATTTTCTCTGACCATAAAGCTCTCAGTATTAAAAATCTTTTTTTACTCTGGGTTGAGTGGTTAAGACAGTTAATCAATGGATCAAATCAGCATAAATATATAGTAAAAGTTCCAATTTTGTCAACTACATGTCTTAATGAGGTAAGAAGGACCGTATTTTTTTCAAATGATTCGTGTATCATTGGAGGATATTTCCTTCTGTCTGAGACAGAGCTCAAAATAATGCCATCCTGTTTTTCATTTTTATTGGTGCAGGCTATGTGACAACTCTTTCATGTAAAGTGCTATGGTAAAGGGGCAGTTTTCTTAGGGTTATGCTAGTCTGAAAACTCAGAGATTGAAGCCAAATTCACACAGTAACCTATCACCAAAACCAAAATTGAATCATTATGTTTCCCAAGTGATGAAGAGATCTAGGCCTTCGGGGAGAGCTCTCGGCATCGGGGTTAGGATAGCCGCCCGGTCCCTCTCTGTCCGAGGCTCCCCACCCGCGTCCAGCCACTTGGCTTAGAGGGGAGACCTCTGAGCGCGACAGGGGTCTGGGGTCCTGAGGCCAGGCTCATCCCGGCGCTTCTGGGACCGCGCCCCCAGGCCCAGCCGTGGACAATCTCTGACTCCAGCCAGGGGCGCCAGGCCCTGGGGTGTGGGTGCGGGGCGCTTTGGGTGGTAGGATGGGTGCGGGAAGGAGTGCGGGGCCAAGATCGTGAAGGAACCCGCGGGGTGGCGCGGGCACCTACTGCAGCGGGGACCCCAGCCTGCAGGGCTTGCGCCCACCCGGGTGCGACCCAGCTGCGGGTTCTGCTGGGAGAGCAGCCCCCAGGGCCGGTTCCTCTGCGTCGGGGTCCGGAGTGAGTGTGCGTGGGTGAGCGGTGTGTGTGCGGCGGGGACACGCCGTGCTGTATACACAGTGTCAGGTGTCTGCGGTGTGTGCAGGATGCGTGAGTGTGCGTGTGAGTGTGACAGTGTGCGGCGTGCGCCTGGGTCCCGCCTGCGCCCGGCTGGCTCTCGGCTTAGCTGGCTGCAGTGGCGGCCGGCGGCGGCGCTGGAACCTAGCGCTGCTGCAGAGCGGGCGCCGGGTAACCATGGCAACAGATGCTCCTGCCGCCGAGCGCGCCGCAGCCGCTGGGGGTGGGGGGCTGGGGAGCGCTGCGCACCTGGGACGCCGGGTGTGGGGGATGGGAGGGGAGGTCGCTAGCCGCGCGCAGGCCCTGGGCCGCCCAGGACGCACCTCTGCCAGCAGTCTCTCACGGGGACTCACCTCGCGGCGGACCAGGGCGGGGGACCTGGGACCGCACTAGGGTCGTCTGTGGATCTGGGGCGGGGGCAGGATGATTCCGCTGTTTCTACCCGCGCGAGTCTGGTGCCGAGCACTTGCTGCTGGGAGGGGAGCAGGGCCTCCAGTCTGCTGTCAGTACTCTGCTCGTGGCAGATGAACCCGCCCATTTACAAAATGGGGAACCCAGGCCTTAGGAAGCCTGGACCGCAGCACAAGCAGAACTGTCTGGCTACACGCGTCTGCGGGTGCTCTGTGCGTGCTGGGTCCCAGCGCAAGAGAAGACACCCAGGGGAGCCCTGCTCTCGCACGGACCGGCCTCCAGGGGGAGGGAAAAGCTGCCCGCTGGACTCCGGGAAGAGCGGGCTGGTTCACGTTAGCAAGCAGCACCCTTTGGGCAAAGGGCTGGCTGGGGCCCTCCGAGCTGGCACTTGGAGATGCCTGTGCTCCCCTCCCGTCTCCTCAGCCCCGAGGGAGATGCTGCTTTTTACCCTGTTTTCCATGAGGTGAACTACGCTTGTTCCCATGTGTGTAACCCTTACCCAGCGCAATGATTCTACAGTGTGGTGCCCAGGCGAGCAGCAGCTGCAGAATCACGGGCGACTAGTCAGGAATGCAGATTCTCCCCAGCTCTACCAGTCAGAGAGAGAAAGCGCGCTAGTGTGCACCTGCCCAACGTCAGCCCCAACAGGGAAACCGGAGGTATGCTTGAATTGGGGAATCATTGAGCCAGGGGGTCTCTGTGCTAAACATGGGGCTGCCTGATCCCTCCCCTCATGGGACTCCCCAAAAGCCTGGTCCTGAAGGTTCTACTCTCCTCTCAACTACTGGTACTCATTTGGGGCTCCACCTAAGATTTGAGCAAACTCTTATAGTATAGTACTTGACTACTACCCCATGGCTGGATCTAAACACGGCTGAGCTATTTCAGAGGAGGAGAAGAAACTGGAGGAAGAGGAGGTTCTGAATTCCTCTCACTGCTTCAGAAGCTGCTTGAGAAAGGCTGCAAGGGGTGTTGAGGAGCCCAAGAGCGCCGCCTCCTGGTGTCAGCACGCAGAGCCAACTCTAAAGGGGCGGAGCCTCCTGACACAGGGGGCTTTCTGTGTCCCAAGGGTACTCCCTGCCATGCAAGGACCACCCCAGTTGGTACCCAGATTTTTTTTTATGTTTTTTATTTTTGTAGAGACAGAGTCTCACTTTATCGCCCTCTTTAGAGTGCCGTGGCATCACACAGCTCACAGCAACCTCCAACTCCTGGGATTAGGCAATTCTCTTGCCTCAGTCTCCCTAGCTGGGACTACAGGCGACCGCCACAACGCCCGGCTATTTTTTTGTTTTGCGGTTCTGCCGAGGCTGGGTTTGAACCCGCCACCTTCAGTACATGGGGTAGGCGTCCTACTCGATGAGCCACAGGCGCCACCCGGTATCCAGATGTTTTATGTGTTATTTCCAGCACCTGGACTGGCTCGACTCAAAAAAGACTTCGGGTTGACGTAGATTTGTCTGTGGACTATATGTAGTTCCAACTTGCCCCGGTAATTTAAATTGCTCTCCAGGCATGGCTTCATTTCAGCTGTGTCTTTCTCTGGAATCTATGTCTGTTGAGCTGATAGTACAATGAAGTTTGTAGTCAGCTGCAATGTCACCGTTTGGTAGTGTCCTGAACTCAGCCAACCGGTAGCAAGGAAGGGTACGGGACACCTGGGAACACAGTCTATTTCTGCAGAGAAGCTCGGGTGAGTCTTTGGATACTGGTCATGAGGAAGCCAAATGCTGCCCTCTAGAAGCTTCCTGACCTAGTACTGCCTGGACCACCTCCAGCAGGTTTGCTATCAACTAGCCTCCTTTACGTATTTTGTCTTGCCCATGAGTCACCTGCACTATTATTTGGTAAACGCTTTTCTTTAAATCAACTCATTTTTCATTACTTAATTTAATTAGTGAAAGACTTTGTTTAGGATCATTGTTATAAGAGTAGAGACCACTGCAACAGGGGAGAGAGATTGGGCTCAACTCCCTAAATTTAATTTTAAAAGCATTAAATAGCAGATTTTTTTTGTTGTTGAGACAGAGCCTCAAGCTGTCACCCTTGGATAGAGTGCTGTAGCATCACAGCTCATAGCAACCTCCAATTCAGGGGCTCAAGCGAGTCTCCTGTCTCCGCCTCCCAAGTAGCTGGGACTACAGGCGCCTGCCACAACGCCCGGCCATTTTTTGGTTGCAGCTGTCATTGTTGTTTGGTGGGCCCGGGCTGGATTTGAACCCGCCAGCTCAGAGATACATGGCTGGTGCTGTAGCCACTTGAGCCACAGGTGCCGAGCCTAAATAGCAGATTTAAATGTAAGTCAGTAGCCCTAACCCCAAATTGAAAGTGATCATAAAAAAAATACTATGCAAATAAAACTGTCCTAATCATCCTGATACTATTGCTCATTGGAGCTCTGAGCCTAATATCTCTCTCTGTGCTACAGAATAGGTGTTTAAAACTTTAATTCATCAACCAGAAACTGCTGGAGACACAGGGAGGATTTAAAAGTGGTGTATTTGTGACATTCTCACTATTTGATACAAAGTAATTGTCACCCTGTTCTTTTAGAATACTTGGGCCTCCCATGCACCAGGCCATATTCTAAGCAGTTTGCAAATATCCGTTCATGTAAACCCTGAGACCATCCTATGGGACAAAGGTCTGCTACCCTTCCTTACTTTACAGATGAGGAAACTGGGCCAGAGAGGTTAGCAGCTTGGCCAGGGCCACAGGGCTACAGAGCTAGTGAGTGTCATAGTGGGTTTGCACTGGGGACATACTGCTCAGGTGACACCCTCCTCTCCCAAATGCACAGAGAGGAAAATCAGCTCTCCTGTTCCTGACACAGGAAGCTCATCCAGTGGGTCATCAGCCAGTCACTGGGACCCTTCTGAAGGTGCCCTATGTCACCAGACATCTGGAATAAAGACATATTTCAGGTGAGACCACAGGTTATTTTCCTCTCTTCTCTCCTCCTCTGTCTTCCTTTTTTTCCCCTACTTGATCAAGCCAGTCAAAGTGTCTGCTGGCCCAGTCCCCAGAAGGTAAAGGGTCTTGAGCATGAAGATGTGGTAATCATGGGTCTCAGGATCAGGCAGGGTGATGGGGGAACCTGAGTGCTCACTGCTCTGAGAACATGAGTGTGGTGGACTCTTCCTGCTGTTCTCCAGCCAGGTGGGGACACGAGTGGAGCTGAGCCCAGCCAGAGTCAGAGCAGGTGCAGGGGGTAGGCTGTGCCGGCCACCAGGGTGTGGCGGCAGGCAGTGGGTCAAGGCGGTCCTTCCAGAGAACTACAAGAGCAGAGCTGGGGCACACTGGCCAAAGCCCAGGCCTTTCAGGCTGAGGCAGGACTGCAGCTCTGGGCACCTGTGGGGCAACCTGGGAGGATCCTGCAGACTGGATGAGCAGAAGCCCAGGCAGAAGCAAAAGACCCAGGAATGAGAGAGGGGACTTCATGGGGGGCGGGTGGTGCTGGTGAACAGGCAGACCCTGCAAATTCATGCACGTTCTGAACGTGTCTCCCATTGCTGCAACTGGATTTGTTCTCAAGCAGTTGACAAATCCAGCACCTCCCAAAATTCCCAAAAGCAGGATGCTAATCCTCTCGCTGGCAGTTGGTGGCTATCATCTGTGTCTGTGCAGCACCTGCCTGGGGCCAGCCTCTGCTCTGCCCCCTGCCGGGGATGAGCCCCCTCCACCCTCCACTCAGCGAGGTGGGCTCTCTCCTTATTGCTTTTTCACTTTTTCAGATGAGGAAACTGAGGCTGGGGCCCTATGCCAGCTTCTGGGTGGGGTCCCAGAGCAGGCTCCAAAGCCAGCCCTCTTCAGAAATAGTTTGGGTACATAGTGCTTGAAGTGGCTGGGTCTTCCAAGTGTAGGAGAACAGGGGAAAAGTGCCCCCACCCCCGCTGCTTGCCCCCACCCCCGCCCCTTCCTGACCTAGAGCCAAGCCATACTTCTTTATTTGCAGTGTTTTCGCCTTGTTTGATTCTAATTTGTTTTCTGCAGAGCACTGTGCTTGGGGACACCGGTTCCCTGCAGTTCCCTGAGAGCTTCCTCATTCCTTTCCCCCTTCTTGTCAGCGTGAAGCCCACCCCCTCACCAGGACTGGCGATCCCCCAACAAGAATAAATGGGTTCCCCGGTGTTTGTTACTGGCTGTAAGGAATCGGAAATTTATTACGCACTGGCGCCACTGGCGAGACTGTCAGGAAGCCCCAGGCTGTAGGGACAACGTCTCCCCCACGGGCCGAGTCGTTGACTGTCACGACTCGGCCCGTCTGTTGGGCAGTGACGGACTTGTCCTGCATTCTCAGGGTGCTCTGTACTGGGCAGGGCCCCTCCCGGGTGGCGCCTCCTGAGCCCGGGTTCAGGGTCCAGGGCGGCGGTTGCTGCGTTCCTAGGCGTCCGGACCCGCGTCCGCAGGGCTCGGGCGCTCCCCCGCGCGGCCGCCGACTGCAGCGCAGATGGGGTGGGTTTGCGGGTGGGCGGGCCCGGAGGTGGGCGGGGCGGCGGGGCGGGACCTCCGCTGAGAGCCTTGAGTCCGGGGCGGGGAGGGTAGGGGTTGGAGTTGCTGGGATGGTGGCACAGAGCAGCGTGCGGCCTGGGAAAAGTAGAAGAGGCAGGTCCGTCCGTGTCCAGGCAGCACCACCGCGAGAGCGGCCAGGGCCTCTGGGCCGTGCTGGAGGCTTCCTGGGAGAACAAGCCGCAGGTGTGGCGGGAGGAGCGGAAGGGGCTGTGGAAGCAGGCTGGGCGGCAACGGAGAGGGCGGCCCCAGGGGTTACGAGGCGTCCCTGTGGGAATTTCTGACCCTCAGCTGGTCCTGGGAGGAGGGCACAGGTGGGTGCAGGGGTGGCCTGGGGTGGGAAAACATGGCGGAGGCTCTAGACCTTTCTGCCAGGGCTGGGAGGGGGGCGGGGGCGCAGAGTGCAGACCCCAGGAGAGAGGAGGCCTCTCTGGTCTGCCCACTTTTCCTTCTGGGTTAGGAGAACTTTGCAAAGTCACAGCAAGGACTGCTGACCAGGGGCAAGTACTTTTGGCACTATCTTGGGCCGCTAGAGGACAGCCCTGGTTCCAAAATGAATTTTCCGATGGACAGTCTGAACTCTGGGCTTATACATATAGCCCTTAGCAACGTCCCCAGGCCCAGATACGGCTGATGGAAACCGGGTTTGGTCCCGGTTTTGTGTTTGGTGACCTCATGTTGGTCGTAGGCCATGTAGGAGTATTTATACCATGGGCGTGGGCAGAGGCTACAGATCAGGGCTCTTTTTGGTCTGGAGAATTGCGCTGCTAGCTCAGCCCTGTTGCTATCTCTCTTGGGGAGACCACGTGAATGTGCTGTGATCTATGAATCTTTACTTTTCCATGCTTCCATTTCCTCCCATGTGAAGTCTGACATTTTGAGCCCACTCAGTTTATGCAGAGAGCAATGTTCGTGGACTAGTGCTATGGACATTTTATGTCCCTGCCATGTCCCAGAAGACTGGTTTCACAGGGGCTGGTGTTGTAGCCAGAAGCTCCTGGGGCCAGGGATTTGAAGGCCAGCACTTGGCCATAGCTTTACCAGTCTTTGGTAGGCTTGGACTAGTCAGCTGGAATCGCTGGGTCCCGGCATCCCGGTCTGTATGAAGGCGTGGGGAAAGTGTCTTTTGAGTCCCTTCCTGCTCTGGTATTAGCCTGTGAATGGTCCCTCCCTGATACACAAATCTCCATGTTCCTCCTCAAAACATGTGCCTCTCTTGACCCCAGAGACAGGACAAGCCCTGGGCGTCCCTCATCAACCAGCCTCCTCTTCTCCAGAGAGTGGTGTGGTCACCCATCGCTCCTCAGACTTCACTCTCCAGCTAGGGGCTCCCATCTGGTCCCACATCTTGAGATGCCATCAGTATGTCAATAGGTCTCAAATCTAAATTGCCAGCCAGACCCCCTAGGAGTAATTGCTCCATGGGGATGCTCGGCAGGTGTCAAAGACTGATCATAGCTGCAATGGAACTCCCATTCCCAACACTGTCACGTCTCAGTAAGTGGCCAGCTCTTTACCAGGGTTCTCAGGACCTAAGTCTCATACCCTTTTCAGGAACGCCTTCATGTTCCTTTTCAGTTTTCTTCACCAGTCACATGTACCTAATCCCCAAATCTTGAAAGTCATGCTGCTCCAAGGTGTCCCAAATCTGTCCACTTTCCACTGTCCCCACCCCACCACTGGAGTGTTCTGCCTGGGCCCTGCAGCTACCTCGCAGCTGGCCACCAACTGCTCCCACTACTGTGCTGCTGCCCGGTGGTCAGAACACACACTTGATGCTCCACGTCAGACCCCGTCTGCCTCACCCAGGGCTCCCACTGTGTGTAAAATAACCTCCTGCCTCTGTCTGTGGTGACTCGTGTTCTGTCTGTCCTTGCTCACCGGCCTCCACACACACCATTCCCTGTCTCCTCAGGACACACAGCCTACTCCGTCCCACCATGGGGCCTGTCACTGGCTCTTCCCTGGGCCAGACTCTTCTGCCTGAGCCTGACCTGTGGCTGCCACTTCTCAACATTCAGGTCCCACCCCAAATCTGCCTGCGTTCCAGGTCAGGTGACCTACAAAGCAGCCCCTGCCCCGTCTCTGCCCGTGGCCTGGTCTGTTCTCTGCCCCCATCACCATCTGAGCTGTGTTGTGAGCTGACTCGTCCACTTGGGATTTGCTGCCTTCCCCTGAATGACCAACTTCAGAGTCTGGGCTGTCCTGTTTGCTGGGTGTCCCTGAGCTCAGACCAGAGCCTGACAGAGAGGTGGCTCCCACTGTGCGTTCTCAGAATGAATGAATGACTTTTTTCTGTCTTGGCGGAGAGCTTTGACTACACTGATGGAAAACAAGGAAGGGATGATTGTCAGTCACAGCTGGAAAGTCCCAGGAGCACAAACACACCCCGTGCAGCAGCTTCCGGGTTGCCCCCAGCGGAGCACAGAGACTGTGGTGGGCAGCGGGGGTGGGGGGTGGGGGGAGGCCATGAGTCCAGGGCTGAGGAGGGTTCTGACTGTGGGGGGTCAGGGGAAGGGTGCGATTGTCCAGCTGTGTCTCAGCTATCGGGTTTGGAAAGGCCCCTCCAAGCCTAAAGCAGAGAGGCTGGAAGGGGGTCTGCCTCGAGGTCCTCACCTCTCAGTGGTGTCCAGGCCAGTTGGAGCCACTGGCCTGGTGGGGACCAGCTGCCCTATTGTAGCTGCCTAGGTCTGTAATGGGGATGTCAGGGTGGAGGAACAGGGAGCATGGCGCCCTCTCCCCTCCTCCTCCTTCTGGAGCTCTGACCTTAAGTGGGAAGGCATTATATGATGTTGGTCAGAAGAATCACAGTCCCCAGCAGTCCTGTCACCAATGGGGTCTGGTGGCTGGGCAGGTGAGTGGATGCTCCGCCGGGCAGGTGAGTGGACGCTCCGCTGGGCAGGGGGTTAGGTTCTGAGGAAAGCCAGAAGACCGCTGAGGCAGGCAGGGCAGGGCAGGGCAGAGCAGGGCAGCGTGTAACCCTGGCGCCTCCCTGGCAGGCCAGGAAGGCCCCGGCTCTCCCTCTGGGCCCCTGATTTCTCTCATCACCTCTCAGTCTCACCCTTGCCCACCATGACCCCTCGCTGCCCTGTCTGGTAGGGTTACCCCTCTCCAGCCAGGCCCCAGGTGACCTTTGCCCCCTGAATGTGTCAGGAAAGAGACCCCTAGGCAGCCTTGGTGGAGAGAGAGTGGGCTATGTCCATCTGGGAGCCAGCAGGTGGCTTCCCAGGGCAGCCTGCCCTCCCCCAGCACTGCCCTAGACACACAGGTGCTTGTGGGTGGTCAGAGAGGGGCTCTGGTTGTCCCCAGAAGCCAGGGAGAAGGGACTGGCTGGCCTCACCTGAGTGGAGCATGGGCAGCAAGGTGCTGAGGTGCCCGTCGTTGGGCTCGGGCTTGATGTCCAGCAGATGGCACATGAGCTCGTACACGTGGACGCTCTCAAAGGGCTCCACCTCCAGGCCCGACTTGAAGCTGGGGCCCATGGCCCGGAAGATGGTCTTCATGTTCATGTCCCCATTGTCAAAGCCATGCTCGCCATTGTTGAGCTGGACGTTAATTCTCTGCCGGTGAGGGGGCCAGGGTCTGAGGGCCTGGCTGGGAGCGGCCAGCCCTCCTACCTACCCCGCTCTCCCCGTCAGCACCCGGGGGGCGAGATCTCTGGGACAGAGCATCTCGGGGAGGACTTCCAGCGTGGGGGTGGGTTCTGAGACTCAGTTTCTCTGAATTCTGAGCCCCCAAACAGAGAAGTTTAGAAATGAATGGAGACCCTGAGCAAATGGGACTGAGCAGACAGTCTGAGGCCATTCCTGCCTCCATCATGCTGCGACGTAGATCACTCCTTTTCTGGGACCACCTCTCCCTCATCTGGGCTTGCTTCCCGTCAGCACCCCTGGGTTCTCTGTGGAGGGAAGAGCAGGCTCCCCACTCCCTCCTGCCTTTCCCATGTCACCCTCACATCTGGACTTCCCATACCTGGAGCTAAGTGCACACCCCTATCACATGGTGATGGCTGTGTTCTACCCCACGCTAGACACTTCAAATTCAGGACTAGCTAGGAACAGGGGATGCTATTTATAGAAATGGAAGGATCCCCCTTAAGCTCTGCGTCCAGCAGGCGACTCACCCCATGGATGACGTAGCCAGGGTCACTGTACATCAGCAGGGGTGTGACCCTGGGGTTGTTGGCGTAGTGGAAGGACATGGGGAATGACTCCTTCTTATACACGTGGAGCCTGGGGTGGGCATCCTTGAGGGCATTGTACACCTGCTCCAGCATCCCTGCTTTGGGAAGCAGCATCCCATTCGGCCCATAGTCAAGGAGCTCAAACTCAATGTCCCGGAAGGTGAAGTTGGGGAACTTGTGGAACTCGACCAGGTCACTGGCATTCTTATAGACGGTTGTCATGCCGTGGTCGGACGTGATGATCAGGTTGAGGACACTCGAGAGGTGGTTGCGCTCGATGCTGTCCCGGAGGTAGCCCACGGTCCTGTCCACCTGCTGCACCACCTCCTTCCTCTCCTGGGACTCGGGGCCGTACTTGTGGCCTGTGGAGTCTGGCTCCCCAAAGTACAGTGTGACCAGATCCAGGTCCTCCTCTGTGAACCACCGCATCACGGCGTCAATGTTTGCCCGCCACTCTGTTTCATTTTTATAGTTGTGCAGGACGCCTTCCTTCCGACTCAGAGTCACGGCCACCCCTTGGTAGGTGACATTCCCCCCGGGGTAGAAGAAGGAGCCGGTCTTTAGGCCCTGCCAGGATGGGACAGTGTCAGGGCCCCTGCAACCTCCTTGGCCGATGCCCCCAGCCTGTGCCCATGAGCACGTGCACTCCGCACCCCCTTCTTTTTTGTGGTCACGGGACTTTTGTCTTCTGAAACATCTCTCATCTCAGACTATCGGGGCAAACTAGTTTTCTAGAGGAGACAACAGGCTCCCAGTAGACTCGGGTGCTAACAAGACAACGGATATAAAAACATCCCAGATGAGCAGCAACTCTTCCTGGATGCCTGTCCACCTGCCCGTCTGGCCATCCACCCAGAAATCAGTCGGTGTCTTATTTAGAATCCATCTGTCCTTCCAGCCCTCTGTCTACACCTGTCCTACCCACCCACTCGCTCCCCAGGCCATTCTTCCTTTGGGTTGGAGACCCTGACCACTTTGGTTTCCTGCTCTGGAGCCTGGTGGATGGAACCCTAAGTGAGTAGAGATGCTTGGGGATCATGGGGGCTCATACTGGGGGGTTACATTGGCTATAAGGTGGGTGTAGGTTCCAGCGTTTATTTCAGGTGCTTCTCAGAAACCTCCACCTGACTTTGTTGACTAGAAGCCTCACTTCCAGGCCAGGAAGCCCTAGAGCAGTGGTCTCAACCTTCCTAATGCTGCAGCCCTTTAATGCAGTCACGACCACAGGTTGAGAACTGCTGCCCTAGAGGATCACAAATTGGGGGATTCCTGGGCTCAACCCTATTACCCACTCCTTATTTTATCTTTGGCCTTTGAGAATGTAGCTGTCCAGCCTGAGAGGGGTGTGGGAGAGCCATTTTATTGTTAAATACATTCTTTTTTTTTTTCTGAGACAGAGTCTCATTCTGTCACCTGGGCTGGAGTGCAGTAGCATCACCATAGCTCACTGCAACCTCCTACTCCTGAGCCCAAGTGATCCTCTTGCCTCAGCCTCCCAAGTAGCTGGGACTACAGGTACCCACCATGATGCTTGGCTAATTTTTCTGTTTTTACTGGAGATGGGGTCTCACTTTTGCTCAGGCTGGTATTGAACACCTGGGCTCAAGGGATCCTCCCTCCTCAGCCTCCCAGAGTGCTGGGATTATAGGCAGGAGTCACCACACCTGGGTGACAGTGGACTTCCCTGTGCTGGAGGGTCCAGGGGTTCAGTTCCCCTCCATTTGGGAAGACAGAGCAATCCCTTTGGTCTCAGGGCTCCAAGGAGGACTAGGTAGGGTCCCCACCAGCACCCACCACCTACCTTCCCAAACATCCTACTTCATACCCTTCTGCACCGGGTCAGGAGGTGCCTGTGGCTGGGGAGCATTACCTGCCTCTGGGCGGTGACCCAGATAGGCACGCTGCTGTTGTCCCACCACCTCTGGATGCCCAGCGTGGCATGGTACGGCAGCTTCACCTTGCTGGTGGTGTTGTAGTACATGTTGTGGACCACCCCGTGGTTCTCGATATATTTGCCTGTGGGAGGGAGAGGCACAGGCACTGGGGCCACAGCCGTGTTGGGATGTGGGGACGGAAGAGGCACAAGCAACAGGCAGACACCCCGTCCTGTGGGTGGGAAGGCTGGCTGGGGCTGGGGGGGGGCATCCCACACGCAGCCCAGTGGCAGCCCAGGTTTGTGTGTTCTTTCAGCTGGCAATGCCACTCCCACCTTTAGGAGTTTTCCTGCAGCAGTGTGCACACGGACACACGGACTCCTGCAAGGGTCTCAGCTGCAGCTTCTGCAGCTTTAGCAGAAGATTGGGAGCAACCTAAATGGCCACTGGGAGGAGCTGATCAAGTAAATCACGGCCCATCTGTTACATGAAATCTTAGGCGGAGTTCCTACGACCGGAGTGGAGTGCCCTGAGCTATTCTTAGAATTTTTTCTTGCTCAGGAATTGTGTGCACTTGGCACTAAGTTCAAAAGGTACAAAAGGAGGCTTGGAGCAGAATGTGCCCCCTCCCGCCGTGGGGAAAGTCAAAGTAGCCAAGCATGGCAGGGAGGGCCATGTGCCCCCACGTGTGTGCAGAGGGGCCATGGCCGTGGAAGTGCTGGTGTGAGGGTGAGCTGCTTGTGTGGGGTGAACAGCAGCCCCAAATTCATACCTATTTGGACCCGCAGAATGTGGCCTTGTTGGGAAATGATCTCTGCAGCGGTAGTTAGTTAGGGTGAGGTGAGGTCACATGGGAGTGGGGCCCTAAATCCAGTGCCTGGCGTCTTCATGAGAAGTGGGCAATTTGGACACAGACACACACGGAGAAGGCTGGGCCGAGGCAGTGGCAGAGGTCCTAGCGATGTAGCCACAAGCCAAGGAACGCACCATAAGCTGGAATAGGCAGGAAGGCCCCTGAGAGCCTTCGAGGGGGCACGGCCCTGCACTCCTAGATTTGGGCTTCGGCTCCAGGCATCAATATCTGGGGTTTTCAGCCATCCTGGGGTCCTTTGTTGTGGCAGCCCCAGGACACTCACCCAGTGTCTTTGAAGGATATACAGAAAAGTGGTGCCCCTGGGGAAGGGCAGATCCTGTCTCTCTCCCCAGCACCCTTTTGTGCTGCTTGGCTTTTAAAAACCCACATGTACTCAGCCTGCAGCCTGGGCAGCTGTCTGGGATTGGGAAGGGATGAGGGAGAGGGGGAAGCTGGTGGCTGAGGGGCAGGTGGTGTAGGAGCCGCTGCTGTCACCACCTGGAACCAGAGGCCCTGGCTGGGCATTTTCACTTTTGCTGGCCCTTCATCAGTTGTTACCAGTAGGGAGGACCCCTTTGGTCCTGGAGCTGGGCACTGCCTCCCAGTGAGTGGCCCCTCCTTGGAGCAAGGGCCTCCCCCCTTATCCCAGCTTCCGAGGGCCCGGTGCCTCACCGGTGACGAGGGTGAAGTGGCAGGGACTGGTCATGGTGACGAAGGCAGGCGTCATGTATCGAGCTTTCACCCCATCTCGAGCCATGGCATCCAGGTGGGGGGTGTCCACATCCTGGTCGTAGTTCCAGCGGAAGCCATCAAAAGACACGAGGAGAAGCTTGTACCGGGAGGCCTGCCTGTGCAGGGGCACCCCGGTCCCGGTGGCCAGGAGGGTGGCCAGAGCCACAGTGAGCAGGAAGGCCGGGTGCCCCATGACAGGCTCTGTGGACAAAGAGGTGTGCGGGACTGGCTGGTGCCAGGGGAGAGCAAAGTCCCAGAGTCAGCAGGCTGATCTTATCCGTGTATCTTTGGAAACGTCATGCCGGGAGGAGGGCTGTCCCACCAGCGTAGGTGCCACCCTCTGGGCCTGGCCCGCACAAGTTCATGGGGTGAACTTGTGCACCTGCCTTTGTTGCCAGTCCAGATCTGGGGCTCTTTGGCTGCCCTCGCTTTATCCTCTCTGTGTCCTGTGTGTGACCCAGGGCTCAGAGTGCAGAAGGGAGCCCCTTTCCCCTGGAAAATGGGGTCTCTCTGCTTTAGCTCACTCACCCCAGAGATCCCAGGAGGTGGTGAGCTGGGCCCTTAGGGGGCGTGGGCCTGTAGGTTGGGTGTCGAGAGACAGGCCTTAGCAGCCCAGCCCCAGAATGGCTTGTTCCTGGGGACCCCACGCTGGGCACCTCTTTCCTGTTCTGCCTGTGCTAAGGAGCTCCTGGGATGGGCAAGCAGAGCAGGAACCAGACAGCCCCAGAGCAGGGTCTTGTGGCAGCTGTCTTCCCGGGGCACGTGGAGGCTCAGAGAGGGCACAGAGCTGGTGTCCTTGCCTGATGGACCTGTCAACAAGGAGGTCGGGAGAAGTAGACTCCCTCGTTAGCGGGGTGCGTGGCAGGGTGCATCTCCCTCCCCCTCCCTCTCTCAGTCACTCTTGGGGTCTCTCTATCTCTGCAGTCTGCCTGTTTCTCTCTCTCAGTGTCTATTAAGTACACTGCACCAGGCATAGTCTAGGTTCTGCGGACACAGAAGGCAAGGGGCAGCGTTTCCGATTTTGCCTGGGGACACACAGAATCAAATGAATAAATAAATAGGACGGGTGCCTGCAATCCCAGCACTCTGGGAGACCGAGGAAGGCAGATGCCTTGAGCTCAGGGGTTCGAGACCAGCCTGAGCAAAAGTAAGACCCTGTCTCTATTAAAAATAGAAAAACCGGCTGGGTTTTGTGGTGGGCACCTGTAGTCCCAGCTACTCGGGAGGCTGAGGTAGGAGGATTGCTTGAGCCCAGGAGTTTGAGGTGAGTGAGACTGGCTCCATGGCACTCTGAGGTGGTACTTAGGTGGGAGAAGGGGCTTGATACCTGCATGAGGCTTCTGAGTTCTCCCCGCATCTTCCCCTTTCCCAAAAAGAAACAACGAAGGGAAGAATGAGGCCTTCGGAACACACAAGACAAGGCCTTGCTGATTTCATGGTCAACACAGACCAGACAAGGTCATGCTGACCCCCTCGATGTTAACAATGTTTTCATATCTAGCTATTGTTTTGTTAACCAAGTAACCGCAAGTGCCTTCTGTATGTGCCGGTGGTGGAGTCTGGCGGCTTGCTTGCTGCATCATCCAACCTGTAAAAGCTGAGCATTAACCCTGG